>CAJVPV010003503.1:0-11212 GCA_910591835.1 Acaulospora morrowiae | reverse complement strand
ATGATCTTCAGGTTGGGTTCGGGTCAGGTTCGGGTTGATGATCGACCCGATCCAAACCCGAAAATTATTAAACGGGTTGTATCGGGTCAAACCCGAACCCGACCCGAACTGACCCATTCGGAACACTACTAGGAACAAATAAAAATATTATAATTTTTGCTTGCCCTTGAAATAATTTTATGATAATCATACATCACAATATTTGTTTTTTCAATATTAGATGCAATTATTGTAATATAAAACATACTCGTTTACCTGATGTCCGAATAAAATCTGTTCGCAAAAAACTAAAAATTCTGTACGTTGGGTAATTTAAATCACAGCGTGGTTTTGTAAATAAGAGCTCACAGTATGGTGTAGAGGTTTTAAAAAGGGTAAAAATGTTATAAAATTGAGTGTACATGTCTTTATCAGAGATAGGTTTGAGTGCTTATAGTTAATCCGCTAAAATATACTGTAGCAGTATTGTATTTATAATGTGATAAATTTTAAGATCATATTTACACAATAATTTTTATGTACCAAGAAAGAACTATCCAACTACAGTATTTATCGAAAAAATATCTTAACTATATTTTTACAGTGTAATATATGATCCAAATAAATGCACCACTTTATCTTAAATAGTATTACTGTATACGGCAATAAGAAAACTAGAGTTCCCCCGTGTTGTCATCAAAAATCATATCATTATCGCAGTTTTCACAATGAAAGTAATGGCCATCAAGTGAAATATAACCAATGCCGTTGGGTGGTGGTTGTGAAGGATTTGCATTTTGATGGAAAAGGGGAAGTTCGCAATATGATTTAGAAGATTTAGTATTTCCTAGCCAATGGGACTCATTGGGACACTCGTGATAACATTTTGCGTATTCAAGCTGATCCTGAGTTGAATAAGGGTCTAAAATAAGAAATTTATTATAAGAAAAAAAAAAAAGGAGAAAATTTAGTTCAACATAATGTGATATAGATTGAAAACCTTTAAATCCGCTACGCTCCCAGAAGAGATGGTGTGAGATAAAGTCCTTTGCCTGCTGGGGATTTGGATCGAATTGATCTAAAGTAAGAAAGAAAAAATTATAAGCATGTACTGTAGAATAAGATGTTAAAATTATTTGACAGAGAAATTTAGTAAGTAAAATACCTTCAACGTGTTTAATATAAGGGTTATTTGTATTTAATTTGCACGTTCCTTCATCTTTACAATAATCGACATGTAGATGACGCCCTATCTCTTTACAATACTATTTGATAATTTACATAGTGTACAAAACAAAGATAAAATAAAGTTTACAGTGAAATGGGATCAGGCAGAAATAATTTCAACATACCAAATTGCACAAGACAGGCAAATATTGATCGCTTATTTGCAATTTACAACTACTAAAATAATTAGAAATGAAATACAGATCAAAATTTTCATACTGTATATTACAAATACCACGAGAAAACGAAAATGTTAATATATCACACCTTGCGTATTTTATATCATGTTCACTCATAAAATCTGTTTGGTGCATATATCCATGTGATGTTTCGTGAAACGGTTGCGCGTGTCCATAAGGTAGAGTACACTAATGCAAAAAAAAAAAGAGAGAGGTTAATGCATTGTAAGTTGGATACTCTATATGCAGAGGAAAAAGAACTTACATAATATTCGCAAAACTGACACTTGACATCACAGAAATGAACAATATAGTTATCTAGGGAATGAGAATGTGTCCCTTCATGCCTAAACATATTTGGAGGAATCTTTTTACAACACAATAATCTTTCACCTAATTGAATATACTATAATAATAAAGAAGTTTAAACCAGAGTATTGAAAGTGAGAAAAAGGTATTTTCGACGTTTTTTACCTTGGCTGAAATCGCTAGTTTGTCTAAGTTCCCTTGACATATCTCTTCTCGTTTTTGAGGCTCGGTCAAAATTCTGCATATTCCGGGCCCTTCACAAGTTTCGTGACATTGATGTTCTTTTCTATATTTAATTAAAGGAAAAAAAAAAAGCTAACTAAGAAAAAGTACGCAGTTATATATGTACAATTGAAATGCACAATATTGACCCGCAAAAATGGTTTATATGATTCTCCGAGTACGCATGGAAGTGATCATCACTTTGACACATTCTTTTGCACCTAAGGTAATGTTAAAAATTATTACTGAAGGAACAAAGAGCACATATGTTTGAGTAATTCTGTTTCATACTCGGGTATGGGACATATAACAGGACACTTTTCATTCTCACAACCTTTAAAATATTATATGTAAAATAAATATAAACAATAAATATTCATAAAACATCTAATACAGTATTTGATGGTTATCTGATTTCTTACGATGATAATTATGTTCTTTCTCACAATCAATAATACACTTTAATGGGCACCGATAGTTTCCTTTTTTTGTATATGTTGATAAAGAACAAGGTTCACCACAATAATGACCTGGAATATGTAGAACGTTTATAATACGGTACTGTAATTAGTGGAAATTGAAAAATCTAATATCACTGGCAATGTATTTAATTTGCTCACGTTTTGACTGACACATATGTTCGCTATCCTCGTGATCTATTTCTTTTGCACAAACTTTTTGACAATTACGCTTGTTCTTCAAACTACAAGGCTTTCCGCATACATGGCCACCGGTATTGTCACATGTATGCCTTCCATCATGACCAGCTTCGTTTTCACACCGAGAAATGTGTCCTCTATTTAAATGTTCTTCCAGAAAATGGCATTTATGATTTGTTAAGCAATCGTGTTCATTTTCATGATCGCGGTTTTTTATACATCGAAGTCCACAATGGGAACAGTTCATTCCACACAAAGTCCAATGGATAGTAATCTTGCTTATTTCTTGCTCCATGGTACGACGTCCAATTTGGATGTCATAATGATCTTGCGAAAAATTACAGGTATTTTGTTCAAACCATTCTATGACTCTCGAAGCTCGTCGATAAACAATATATTTGAAAAATTGATTAAGTCTTTTAAACCATTTAGTATCATCGGAACAATCTTTTCTTTGCTGGATGTTTTGCGTAAAGTACGTTCTCAAATCAGCAGATAAACATACAAAATCGATGTTTTCTTCGAAAAGTAATATGCCCTCATCCGAAAAAATTTCTCTATAATTATCGAAATCTTCCGATATTTCAGCTAACTTGATCACAGGGTCATCTATTTTTGTTCCTATATCATGATTCTGTGTACATAAAATTCAGAATATTTAAATTAAGAACCAGCTACTATTTTTTCATAAAAATAACGTAACACCTACCATCAAGTTTACAATTGTTGGATTATTTTCTTCTACACCAATGGATATAGCCGTTTGAAGCAATCTCTTTAATGTAGACACGCGAATTTCGACCAAATTATCATCCAAAGAACCCCAATCGCATGTCTAATAGATCACGCACCAAATTAAAAATTAGTTGTGTATTTACTTGTTAAAAAATGATTACCGTATGTTTTTACCATAATTTTTGCCATAATAATTTTTGTGTTCTGTAAAAAGGTTCGTGCATTTGTGTATTTTCCTTCTTGTTTCTCTAGTGTATCTTTTAAACTTTTTAGGCGTGTAAACCTATTAAATAGCATTTGTGTGTTATCTGTACTGTTTATCTCGTATTGATTTTATACGACAGCAAATATAATGTGCGTAGCCATTAAAATAAATTCAAATACATACCAACTATGAAAATATGATAATTCAATTCACAAAAAAAGGGGGGATGGTGAAAAAGAATAAGAAAATAGTATGTGTTAACTAATAGACAGGAAGTAACGTATAAAGAAATCTCAAAGATGCAAACCCTAGAAAAAAGGAAGAATACGTTAATTTTAGAAAACCAAAAAATAAAATAAAAAGTGTAGAACTAAATTTGGTACATTCCTTTTTCATGAAAAATCGGGTAAGGAATTAATATAATTCCATTTGGAAACATTCGAGTTATAAAATTGCCTTCTCCTTCCTTAAGTTATAAAGAGATTTTTAATGATATTTCTCAATATCCATAGAACAAATATGACGCAAATACCTGAGCGATCATGGAGCTAAGCTTTAAATAAAATTTTCGAACAATATCGCTTTTGTCTCGTACCGGAACGTCTTTGATTATGACGCATAGTTTTGCCTATGTGAATACAGTACATGGACTTTTCGTAAGAATACTGTGATCATTTTAGCGTAATTTTTAATTACTAGATGCAGTACAGTATGTAGACGATACCTTATACAGTTTGGGATCTTTTAATATATCGCAAAATCTTTGATATATTGTCATATCCTGATATCTAAAAAATTCCTTCTTTTTATTAGAAAAGGTTACAAGTAGATGAGTATTATAAAATGCAGTCTTTCTTTTTTGAACAAAAAAAATTAAACCTAGACAAGTTTTACTTTAAAAAGAATGAGATCCGATGTCACAGTATTGAATAGTGTTAAAAGCACGCCTACAGATTATTGTATAGTAATAGGTTAATACCAATTTATCCTAAAATATTACGTTGGGCTTTATATTTGCTTACTTTCTTGTAAATGCCTGTCAATCGACTTTATGCTTTCAAAATCTAAGGCTACGTATATGCACTGAGACGTAACAGCTTTAATTAAATTATAATTTGGTGAATATAGTGATTACGTCTTGTCGATGTTTATATTTAATGTTTACCGATTGACATCCAGACACCTTCAGTGCATCTCTAATTTAAAAAAAATAAAATAAACCAAAAAATAATTAATGGTGAAAACTAGGAAACCTATTTATTGCATGGGTGAATACTTACTCCTAAGGATGCATCAAATGTAGTTCCCACAAGGTGATTTAGCTTAAAGAAATAAAAAAAGATTAATTGACAAAAGAAAAAATAATCTATTTATAATTTGATTACTAAGTATTGTATACAGTATTTTTGTATCATACCATATTTGATTTTCCGCACGAAGACTCGCCCATGCTAGAAACCACTTTAACCTTGCGGTCACCAAAATGCCTAAATATTCCTTCATACCATCCAAATGAAATATTTTCAGCAATACTATAAAGATGAAGGAAACTATTATTATTTGATGTTAGCCCATCTTGAAGGGGCTGGAACACATTGTTTCGAGAAGCCGCAATTTGAATTGGGATTAGACAAAAAAGCCGAATAATCCATTCTCCAACATTAAATCTTGATGTCTTGTTTTCTTGAAAGTCAGGGTCACCAATATTAAGTTCCGAAAAGTTCATTACGTCTAAATTAAATATTTGTGTATTATTAACAATTTCTCCAAAAATGTTCTAATTAACGTTAGCTTTCGATTACCGATCTTGAATTTTTTTAGGCTGCTTGCTGGTTTTTTTGTGGAACGTTTTAATTCTTCGAACATCTTGTCGATATAATCTCTGAATATTTCTTCGTAATCTTCAACATTGCGACTAGACAAATCCAGGGTTATAGTCAAGCTCAAAGACTTATTTTGTTCAGTATCTATACAGCTATTAATTGGGTATTTTTCAAACATGTATTGATACACGTTGACAAAGCTATTAATATTTGTTTTGGGTTCAATTCGAAAATCCATCCAAGAATCTAGATCATCAATATTTGAAAAGGTTCCTGCAATCTTCAATCTCGTGTTTGATTGTATTTCAAGAACACATCTTTTTTCATTTTGAATGACAATACTTTCTCCAATAAAAACGTTCTTAGAGAATTGAGTATCCCTTCCTTCTAAAAAAGAATAGTTGTCGTTTCGGTGGTCGGATGCTAAAATCCTTACTTTTCCCATTGATTTTTCAAGTGTAATTTTAGTAATCAACGAACAAAACTGTCCATTAACTACATCGAGGGTAGTAAGATGCATTTGTTGTTTCTTGATATAAGAGAATTGAAAATGTTCAACGGATTGCATATTTTTTGGCATAGTTATAACTATAGTAACAAACAATTACAATACTGTAATTAATCGTAATAACCATATATAATATAATTAATGTAAATATCACATGCCTTTACTAGCAGGGCTACCAAATTTTGCACAAAAAAATACGTGTGCTTTAATTATTTCTATTTGATTTTTTGGATTATAATCGTCTGCTTTTTCGGTGTTACTATCAGCATCGTTGTTTTCGTTTTCCTGTTCTAACATGGTATCTTTTGTGAAAGCAACAATACATGCTCCATCGGGCGTACTTAGAACTTTGGAGAATTTTGGTGGTAATTGCAAAGAACTAGGTCGGAATTGATCTGAGACCATCATATAAATTCTGGAGCGACCATTCTTCTCAATGAAACATATATCCTCTGTATCTTTAATAAAGAAAAAATGTTGTATTTCCGGTACCATACAATTATACCACCGAACTAACTGAATATTCGTATGCCGTAGAAAAAGAATAACAAACTTCTCATCAAATGCGTAAACATTTAGCTAAATAAAAGTAGTTATTTGCAAATAAAATTTTCAATTAACACAATGATTCTAATTAATTGTATAAGATTACTTACATCTCCAGAACTGATATCATATAATCCAATTAACCCCTTAGGCTCATTTACGGAAATAAGACTATTTTTTCCTGCATATAATATTTTAAATGGTTTAGATTGAATAGATGATGATAGTCGGGATGCAGTGTCAAAATATATTTCCAATCGATTTTCTTTATTATTCCATAGTGCGAGAAAAAATTTGTTTTCAAATTGTGAAATATTCCTATATGTAGGATAGTTAATAAATTTTAATGCTCAAATAAACAATCTTTTAAATATAACTTTACCATATTTCGTGGGTTTCTGGATTTATTTGGAAAGAATTTCCGCTACATTTGTAATTGAATTTTAACGTGGGGATGTAAATTTCATCTTCAGAAAGTAGAAAATTATCTCTTTCATCAATTGATGTTTGATAGATTGTAATTTTGAGTTGATCGGACTGGAAGGTTTCAATTTCATATGATATTTTATATTCATTTGAAATGTGACTGGGCATATAAGATTTGCCGTATAAATTTAATATCATTAAAATAGGTCTGATGTAAAATAAAGCGGTTATTATAATATGTAAGTGCTATAAAACTCATATTAGCAAGAAGCTTACCCTTTAGGGAACTTATTTTCTATTTCTTTGCAGATTCTATTAAATTCTTCCTCTTCAATTATTTTTTTATAACGTAAATATTCTGAATCAAATTTTTTAGTAACTTCTCTCGTATAAGATCCATCGCATCTAGGAATAATCTCCTGAATATTTTTAGGAAAGATCTCTTTCTTCCACCTTTTATATTCCTTCAGAAAAATATCAATAAGTTCATGTTTTTGTTTGGAAAGGGATTCGAATTCTATTGAAGTGATTTCATTAATAAATTTTCTGTCGGGTGTTGTGTTAACTAATGTTTCCGCATGGTTCACCGCGAGATTGACTTTGGAGTCATAATTTCGAGTTATGTTATTTACTATCGCAAAAAAAAACGACCGCAAACTTTGATCTGGCCCCCAAAAATACTTTTTTATGAGTTTGTGGTAATCCAATTCTTCGTCCATGAACATTTCAAATACTGTCTGACACATTGATTGACACATTGATTGTCTAACTTGTTCAATTGACAACTGTGACTGTGTTTCTCCACCTTGATCCATGCTATTATTCTTATTGAATACATCCTGTACAAGAATGTTTATGAAAATGTATCTTTTTTTTAATTCTTTCCATTTTTTCGAATTTATCTTCAAAGCTTCTTCTATTTGATCACTTTTAACAGAATATTTACATTTTATATTTTCGATGCCTTTGTGAATTATATAAGATAATATATTAAAATTGAATTGAAAAATAATGCATAGTTATAATATATTTACTTACTTCGTTTCATAGTCTCATCAGGATGAACTTGTTGAGTAGCGGAATTATTAATTAATTCATTATCAATTATTTGTTCAAATTCACTGTTTAAATAAAAAAATGTTTACACAAAAACTTGATAAAACTTCCATATATTTTACATGATAATGAGGTCCATACGTGTATTCTTGTCTTAATTTTTTACAAACATATTTAGTGAAAATTTCTGCGTCTTCTTTTATGGAATCTCTTTCACGAGATTTCTTAAGCTCCATTTGCGTCTTAACATCTTCTAATTTCTTTCTGTAAAAACCAAGTAGCTCTGCTTCCATTTCTGGCAGCCCATTTTCAATCAACATTTCTAAATTTTTGAAACTCATATTGTTGCTAATACGTAAAGCATATCCATCAAGTCTATAACTAAAATCCTCTTTAAACTTTCTATGCTCAGTTTTTAGAACACCTTGAATCATTTTTGGTGTAGCATTAATTTTCTTTTTGGTGATTAATGTTTGACTAGTTACAGATTCGACCACTAAAATACTTAATTATAAATAATTATGTTATGAAATATTATACGAATTATTTTGGCCTACCAGTAGGTTGCAGAGGATATCCATCGCAAATATCTGAAATTATTTGTTGTGGCAAATGAATCTAATTTTGTTTAAGATACAAATATTGTTGAGTTGTTCAATGACCTAAATTTTCAAAAAATTTATAAATAACAATACTCAAAATGTGTAATTGCTACCTGAAATCCTGGCAATATTTCAAAATCTTCTTGCTTTTCTTGACTCTTTTTCACTTCATATTCATAGTAGACATCCTCATCAGAATCGTCTTCCCCGTCATTCTCCGAATTCCAAATAAAACATTCCAAGTCGGATTCACTCATTAAACAGAGTTGATGGTCCGTAAGTCTAGTAAGATATCTGTGCGCACGCGACGTATAAGTAGTTATCATTATTTTTAAAATAATAAAACAAATACAAAGTTAATTAAATTAACCTGTGTAAATTTATCATGTTTTTTTTTCTTTGAGATGAAATATTTTCCTCATAACATTCGGGTTCAGGCCAATGAATAACTAAACCTAATTTTAGTGAACTAATTAAGAGCAAATAAATTCCAGGACCCATGTAAAATTCTTCTATAGATGATTGTGAATTTACAAGTAAATTATATCTAAGGTATAGTATAATATCGTATTAAGTGAGTTCATCTGTATTAGTAAATAGACCGTTTCGTATGTATTTTCTTTTGTAAGATATCTTACTATAAGCGTAAAATAAAATACTTGCTTTTTTTTATCGATTATTTGTTGCCTATACAAGAGTTTCGCAATTAACGAATGATTTCCGTAACAACCAACTAGGTTAAACGAAACTGAATTTAACGCCGAATAGTTAACGTCCGAGAATGATTTAAAACTTGATGGGACCATCTTATTGCAAAATTCCTTTAATGATTCTTTCGAAATGATAAAATTGTCAACTAAAATAGAATAATGTTAATAAAGTGTCATCAAATACTTCCAAATTCATTTAATTGAATAATAGAATACACCAAGACCATTTGACCCTTCATCCTTTCGCAAGTCGATTAATAGATATAAACCGGGAATGTAATGAGATAAATCACGGGTCGATTGCGAGATATGTTCTTGGTACGATAGTACAAGTATTATTAATTAATTCGGTAAGAAAGACTAAAAATTTGTTATCTTAATTGTCAAGTAAAGACACAAAATATATATTGTCTTTAAATTACAACAAAATCAAATTTTTGTCGTATTCTCATAAGATAATTTTTAATTTTGAAATTTTATCATATATTACGCTACGCATGTATAAAATTAATATATACTGTAATTTCTCACCAAAGCTTTGTGAATAAAAATCGAAATCTTGGGGATCCTTCATAACGATGAAGTTTAATTACAGTGTTCAAAGGTTTCCGATGGTAATTTGTACCTTAAGTTCCTTTTAAATAATGCCCAGAGAATGTTTTCGACAAGTTATGATTACAGTATATATTTTGCATAAAATCATCCTAATTTGGATTCAATGACCATTATTTTACGGCATACTGTACTATAAAACTATGATTATGCATGATCACGGGAGCCGCCAAAAAAGTATCCAATCACTTGTCGAACTTCACAATTTTAAGTCAGTTTTATTATTATCAAGAAACATAATCTATGTTCTTATCATTATGGTCACTAATTAATACTGTATTTGTTGAATTTTTATTGGTATCTAATACACCTTAGTTTTTTTAGAAATATATTTACTAAACATATTGTATTATCAGAAAATTTAATATCAAACCGTACTGTTTGTATAGAATAAGTATTCGATTTTGATTTTGTATTTGAAATTAATTTTGAAATTAATTTTTATTGAAATTCATAATACTTTGATTTATAAATTTTAAAGATTTAAATCTTATTGTTAGAAAAGTTTTAAAAACCAAATTTTAAATACAATGATTTTAAATTAAAAAATTTATAATAATTCATAATAAATAAATAGATAATTTCATTTTTTTGAATATTAAGTACAGCATTTCTTATAATCTTTATCAATATAATAAATATTTATCTGTCACATATAAATATGAAGTCTTAAAATATATTATTATGCACATTATTTTATTATAATTAAGCATATTTTTGAAAATTATAATACTTAAAAAAGAAGGAAAAAAATTATCTAATAAAACATAAGTCATGCAAAAGAACCTGAAAAGCTATTTAAATGAAACAAAAATTAACTTTTCAAGTAAAATCTTAAAGAAATATTTTAATAATGCCAAAGACTTAATAATCCAAAATAATAATGAAAAATGATATTGTTATACTTAATTTTCATCCAATATCTTTATTATTCCTTGTTCAATTTTTGCTAACATTTATTCTTCAAATATTGTCAATTCTAAAATAATTTTTGAATTATTATTTCTATTATTATCCAGTATTGTAAATTTTGTGCTATTGTTATTTTAGAATATTTCTTATTTTATTTATTTATTTTTACTTTTTTATCTTTACTAAAGTATTTATTTTTATACTAATATATACATATTACTGTTCTAATAAATATAACATTTATTTTATATCTTTATAAGTTATATAACTTATACTTATTATACATACTGTACATGTGAGAGATATTGTTTTTTTTAAATATATACCTTATAATATATGAATAAATAAATAAATGATATTTACCTACTTACAAAAATATTATATCCTAAGACCTATGGGTCTATAGCACAGTGGTAATGCCCCAAAGGTCACCAGGAGAAGGTCTAGGGTTCAACCCCGCCTGGTTACAAAAACTTATCACCTTCATGATTGGTTGACCGGC
>CAJVPV010003502.1:0-11213 GCA_910591835.1 Acaulospora morrowiae | reverse complement strand
ACAGGATGTGACAAATATCCGTATGACTTATAGAAATATAGTTCCATTAATATTTCAAGTTCCAGATATCCTAAAGAGATACAGTTTGAGTAGTTGTATTCCAATTGCAATGCTTCCTCTATTGGCTTGTCTGTGCCACATGTATGATATATATTGTGTCACTTCTTTTACCATTTGTATTGTTACAGAAATATATATTTAAATTAATTAAAATCATAATGAGATAAAATATATTTTTATATCTCTAAGTATAGGATAAATAAGAATAATATTTTTATAGTGTATATAATCTAAAGAATTGTTTATAAACTACTTGACCTACTATAACATTAGATCATGTCAACTATCATAACTAAAATCATTAAAAAATACAATCTCAACCTTAAGATAAATATGTCAGATCTCAGTAAATATACTTCAGAGTTTCTTGAAAACCTTATAGATAATAGAAAAGGAATTAGATATAAAGATATCTTTAGAATGGTTTTAAATTTACCAGTAAACAGATAGGTATATTGATACCTAATTAGAAAAGTGAGAAAAATAAAACTATAAATATAGTTGAAGATAATTATAAAATAGCTATAGCTTCACCTCCAAAAAATCTAAAAGAAGAAATTATCAAAGAGATAGAAAAACAAATCTTGCAAAATAGATATAGATTTAGCGAAGGTTAAGTAAATAACTTATTTGCTTTGCAAAGTGACTCATATCACTTCTCTATTCAGAAAAATGTTTAATCAAAAAGCAAAACCATATACAAAGTACCTTGTTTTACAGTAAATATTGTTATTTTTAAAAAATAAAGTCTCTTTTCTTCAAAAAATCAAATCCTACAAAAAACAATTTGAGAAATGGCACATTAGCTTTTATAAGATAAGCTTAGTATTTGGAATATAAAAGCTAAAGCCTTTGCCTTAGCCCTATTAGCAAAAAATATCAACGCAGGTTCATTATGTCTTTCTTAGCTTCGAAGAAAGTTAAGAAATCTTAATGCCCTATTAAAAATGTGTCTAAACTATTTAGAATATAAAATTTTGTAGATTAATTATATTCCTTTTGAAGGGACATAATTATTTATTTATTACTTTAATAAAAACATAATTTAAAAAACACTTGGATCAAATAGCCTAAAATACAAAAAACCTTTGTAGATAGTTTTTTTTTGACCTTATATTTAAAAAAAAACTTTTTTAATAGTAAGATACATTTGAATTATGTCCTTGCTTTTAATTTAGGGACCTATATTTATGCTCCATTTCAAATAATTGAGATCATGAAATTTCCAGATATTACAGAAGAAACTAACAAAATTCAAAAGAATAATCAGAAAAAAGTTGAAACTAATCCTATTAATTATCCAGATGAATTTAAATTAGAATCAGTCAAAGAGAGATTAAATGTATATAATTTAAAAACTTCCCCTGATTATTGGACTTTTGCCAATGTCATAATAATGCTTTATATTTGTCCTGTTGAATTTACAACTTTGTGTATTACAGATGTTGGAATAATAGGATATGTGAAAAATTGGGGTCAACTAGATATTCCTAGGAAATTTAGATCTATAAAGAAGGATCAAGAATGAGTCAAGGAGTTGTTTATCTAGATTTAAAAGGCTATATTTTCTGAACATATGGATAATCCAGATAAGCCAGAAGTTAAATAGTTCAATATATTCTTAAAGATTATAATTTAATTCCCAAATACTTACAAAAAATAGATGCTGTTTATGGTGTAATAGTATATGAGAAAAAGAATATGGCCTATACTTATACTATTGCTAAAGAATGTCTATATCACAATCTTAACAATCATACTTCTTCATTATATTGTAATAAATTATTATAGAAAAAATCAATCTCCAGAGCAAACAAGACTATTCTGGATTAATGATAAAGATTAATCATATTTCTTTACTTTTATCATATCTATAGTAAAATCTTCATTATTACTAGATGATTTAAAACTAGAGTTAGATAAAGATTTGGATGATAACTTAGATGTGGTATTATTTAAAATTTTCTTTTTTTCTATTAGCTTTATACAGTATATAATATCTTTAAGGAATATTCAGATTTGCTATTGAGATTATAATTTTTTGAAGAGTCTTTTTTTTTTTTTTTTTTTTTTTAATGTAAGTAAGCTTACTTTAATTTTTATTAATTTGCAGTAAATGACATACATTGTATATTTCTATTCACACTTAAATTATTACAATTAGAATTCACCCACAAGTATACTATCCAGGTGTAGCCTATCTATAAGAACTATTTTAAACACACCAATTTTCTACATCTTCCAGTCTCAAATCTGCAAACCTTCTATTAAAATTCTTTTAACACCAACTGAATTAACCATTGGAGTACTGTGTCTCAATTTCCCGGTTTTCTTCCTTTGGATCAACAATCTCAGCTATTGATGCAAGGGGATCCCCATTTGGGAAACGGATGGGACCCTATGGCCAGAGTTATGTTTCAATACTTTTAAACCTATAGTAGGGTTGACGATCCAATCCTTTGTAAATAATGCCGGGCTTCAAGCATAGGCTGCTTATTTAAGAGGGCGCAAATCCTTCAAAGTTAGGCTAAGTCTTAAGGTGAGTCTTCTATTCTGGCGATAGTTACCAACTAAGTACCTTCACTACAAGTAAAAATGATGGGTATTGCTGGCGAGTCATCACTAGTGCTGCAGGAAGGTCATGCTGAAAGTCTTGCTGAAAGTTTTCAGTTTGTGACCCTCCATAATTTCTTTTATAGTCTCGTGAACTATAGGAAAGGAAAATGATCTGTTATGAAACTGGAAATTGCACCAAACTTGGCAGTGATCATCGTAACACCAACTGGACGATCATTACACTGCGACACCTTTTCTAGAGATCACAATCTCAATACCCATTGGATCAGCATGTGAAACGGCTTTGCATAAGAAACAACACATAACAGGTTATGGTGCCAGATACCATATAAGTTCTATTCAATCGCTTTCACCTGGAATTGAACTGGTATCTTGTGATCTGACCTGTGGAGTGTTAACCACTACACTATAGACCTACAGGTCTTTTTGAAGAGTCTTTAGTTTTACTATCTCCAATAATTGGTAAAGAAAAATTTGAATTTTTTTTATTCAATACTTGTCTACGAATATTGAATACTATTCTATAATTATTCTGAGATTTATAACTATTTCCAATAATTTTCCTTTTCAATTTTTTAACAAATTCTTCTATTATAGTTGGCCAGTTGATACTTGAATCGATAGTAGATTTAATTTGTTGTTGATGTTATAATATTATTTATATATATGAATTTAAAAATGCAGAATTAGATATATAGTTGTAATAAAACATCACAATGAAAATTTTAGCTTGTGAAATTTATAAAGTATTAATTAAAACCATACTAGATACTACCAACAATTGTAATTTTATAGGCAGGATTTAGTAGATATACTAGGCTTGGAGATTGATGCTTCCTATAAAGAAGAAACAAAACTATTAATCTCTTTTCCATCTAAAAAATCACCAAATAATTTAACTATAGAAGATAACATAACATTACTAGGAAGAATCCATAAAATAAATCTTTCTTTTCAATTCAAAGATAGTAAATGGAAACAGATAGAAATTAATGATATTTTAGTTTCTAATAAATCCAAATTTGTATATGATTGTTATTAGATTTACTATAAATTCAGGCAAATATATTGAAAATAAAATTTTCCAATTATACTTTCACATTGCTTGATAGAACTAATATATTATTGGATATTTCATGAGAGTTCCTACTATCAAAACAAATATCTATACTAGTAAAAAAAAATTATAAGATGGTAAAATATTACATAACAGAATTTGATATAAATAATAATAAAATATATCTTAAGAAACACTTCCTTCATGCGTTGTTTCATAATAATCAGTTAGAAGCCAAAAAATGTAAAACAGACCTGTCATTAAATGAGCTAATAGAGAAACTAAGTAAAATTGAAAATGGTGCAACTATATAATAAATATTAATTATTTACTGCAATAGCAAATTCATATATTTTACAAATTTGTGCATATAATATGTTATATTTTTTAGTTAGATTTAGTAATGAATTTGCTGAATTCTTGCCTTTTCATAACTTCATCACTTGAAGCCAGATAATTACAGTTAACAATATATCTTTGATCAAATATTTATATATCTTTTTTGAACTTGTGAAAAAAAAGGCAGTAATTATATTATTGATTGCTTCAGGTAATAAACATATAGCACTTGATCTTAATTTTTTAATCATTTATATATCTAAAAATTAAAACAATATTAAATATATATAAAATAAGTAGCAAATATATAATAAGTTATAGCAGAGTATTGCAAAGCAAGTCAATAGGCAATTCTTTAAATCATGACCTAAAGTGTAATGGTTTAAGTAAAGAAACATGTTAATCATTAATAGTTTATTATTATTAAAGAAAAACTTTATTAATGGAGAGTGGAGCAGACAACTCTAAAGATAATTAAAGGAAAAATACAGCCTTTAAATACATGTTTTCCCAATATAAATAAATAAAATACATAAAGAATAAAATACATAAAATCTTAGTGGTTCTCCTGAAGATTATATGAATTAATAAAGAAAAATAAAATAAAATAAAATAATAAATAAATGATAATATTAATCAAACCCATTAATAATATCCTATAACCCCTTGATATCAATTACAAATTAATAACACATGTTAATTAGTGAAATTATGTTGAATTAATAATCACTATAAGTTTCGGGTTTCACGTCACTCCGGAACTTCGGGATTGACGAATGTCATGTGACTTCGGATATGTATTTAAGTAAATCATTAGTGTTCTTTGGCTGGAAGTCTAAATCCTTGATTATTAAGAAATCGGTATTGACAATTTCTTTTCGGCCATTAATAAAAGATGTTTCTCTCATCAAAATACTTATAGTCTCTTAAAATTGTTTGAAAGGTTGTTATCTGACTTTTCGAAGAAAATCAGGATTTTTACCAGATATCTATAGATTTGTTACATAAAGGGTCCATGAGATAGATTAAGTAAATATGATATAAATTATATTGTTAACAATATTATAATGTCAAAAGCATAATTACAGTTTGCAAAATATTATCCACTAAAGTATGTATGCAAGTATTTATTAAAACTAGGATATTAAATAAATAATAGAAATTATTGAAAAAATTTTGTATTTTGTATTTTATATTCCACTTTCTCATGTTTCTCATTCAAAGCTAGATATATATAGTTAACCAATAATTGATAATTAACCAATAACTATTTTTCTTTTTCTGAACTAGAAAGGAAAAAGTTAAACATATTATTTATAGAAAAAAATTAATTCTGCTAAAATAATCCAGTATACAGTGTTAGCATGGAAAAATGTATGGGTCATTAGGATCGCCGATAGTCACGTGACATGGCGTGATCCATCAGGCCTTGCATCAAGAAGCCTAAATAGTTTAATCGGGGATTTGCAGGATGTGACGGTATATCAGTATACACGTCGCAGCAGGTATAAATATAGGTGGATTAGCTAGTTAAAATGAAGAGTTAGTGGTCGTATTGTATAAACTTGTAATACTTGTAACTGCACCAATATAATTAATAAACTTGCCTTAATTGGTTGTTTGCTGCATATAGAATCTTGAGGGACCACAACGGCTTGTGATATAAGATTAGACCGGCGACTAGAAAGAAGAGAGTTTATTAACAAGTGCATCTGGTTAGCAAGTGACACCAGCCCCTACACACCTATCGTATGCGACGACCTAGTCCGAATTAGCGACAGACTTGCCGTGTACCGATAACAACAGTAATTGAGTGGCTTTATTAACCAGGTGAATTATTTATAAAACAAGCTGAAGATCAATATCATCAATGGATAAAGTTACTTTTAAAATTCATTAATGGCTGAAAAATTATTAACCAATTATATCATGGGTATAATCAATATAGAAGTTTATAAAACATGTGATTATCATTATTTTTTTATTTATATAGTCTGGAAAAATACTTTTACATATAGAATATATACTTTATAATAAGAATATGTACAAATAAAACTTGAAAAGACAATAAGAACCAATAGTTTATTAATTCTTATTAGTATCATTACTAGAAAATGTTAGTTATTGGACTTTAAAATCTCTACAATTCTGGATTGTCCTTGTGATTAACTAACTTCATGCAATCAACACCTCAAAGAGGTTTCATTCATGTGCATATAACTCAATACTCTGCATATTCATACCTTTATGTTTAGTTACATATGACAACACTTTCTATAGAGACTGAATTATAACAGATTTAAAGATTTCTCTATTTTTGATATTTATGATTTCAATATTCTATAAATTGGAGATTCACTTGATAAAGTTTAAATTATTCTAATAAGTTTTGAAATAAATAAAGCATATAAAGATAAGCTAAATTTATCTTATATTGTATAGTTAATAACATTACTCAGGCAAAGTTGTTTCTTTTGAATATTTCTTACATTTTTATATTTTTTACTAAAGATATGTGTTATGAATAACAAAGTTTATAAATGAAAACTCTATTCACGATTGACCTATGAAATAAGATTTCAGTGAAATAGTAAACATTGTTAGTCTTAACTTTCAAATTGATAAAAACAATAATGAAAATGAAGTTTTTACAATTAAAATTTCAAACAACAAAAAGGTTAATGCCCTTAAACCTATTATAAAAAAATGGTTGGAGCCTTTATTTGATACTATTTTTTCTACTCAAATCAAACTTAGCGTAACTCTCCAAATGGTAGATCTATGAAACCAATGGTTAGAATATTTAAAATTTTTAATGGAAATTCTGATAAAAATGAAATTCATGTTTATATAACCCCTCCCAATAATTAGATTTTTTTATTTACATTTGTACCATGTTATAGCAATATATTACAATTTTATTTTTTGCATTTACCTTAATATGGACAAGTTTTTTATAATAATAAAACAATGATGTATTGGGTGTGATTCAATAATCTCATATCCCCTAATCAGTTTGTGTAACTTCTATTGTAGTATATAAACTACTGATTATTAAAGACAGATATGATAAAAATTTTCATTCTTCACTTGCATTGCATTATCTAGCTTTTATTAACAGGATATATAAACAAAATATTACAAATTTTTATATATAAAAATAACATGTCTTCACATGCTTCTTCATCTTTATTATCAGTTTTCACATCTTCTACTTTGATGGAAAAAAGGTCAACTCGTATGATAGCAGATATTGTTAGAAACCTAGATACTGAAAAACTTATTGATTATTTATAAAGATAAGATCTAAAACTTTAGAAGATACATTTCAAAATATTGCGAAAGAAGAAAATAGCCAGCTCTAATTTTTTTGAGCTAACTGAAAATAAGTTTCGAAATATTGGTTTTATATTAGGTCTAGCAATAAGGCTTGCAAAATTTATTGATGAGATTATCAAACAAAATTGAGAAGTTTTTTATTATATAAAACATTGAAAGAATTAAAAGACATTCTCTGCAAATACAAAGTCAATAGTAAGAATATTATGAGCATTAAGCAATTCAATCTGGATATATGTTTATTTTTTCTTATTATTTTTTTTGGGTCTGTGTGGTTTCACAAATTTCTTAGCAAAATGATCAAACGCAGGCTAATATTTTTTCTGTTTATAGATTCCATAAAAATCAATGATAATGACAAAACATTCAAACACTATATGGCAGATATTATATTAATTTTAACAAATATTAAAAATATTATAGATACTAATAAGACTACCCACTATAAATTTATTTTTTCTATATTATATATATCATTTACCATCATTTAAAGACTTATCAAAGAGAAAAAGCTCTATATATCATTGCAGAAAATGTTTCTAATAAAGAAGTATCTGGTCTTATTGACTATGCGATCAAGAGAAAGAAAGACATCATGTATAGTATTGTACATTTTTATTGTCCAAAGAGATTTTTAACTGTCTATATTTGTATCCATACTTGTCTACGCCTTATATAATGTTTTTATTAAATTGAAACTTTGTAAATATATACAAAATTGCCTAAGAAACAATTTTACTTAAGATACCTAAACTAATTTTATTAATAAAATATTGTATAATTGATATTTAAAGTTTGTGTAACTTGTTCTTAAACTGTTTCAAAATGTTTCATGTACAATACTGCTTATGTGTATTACAGAAGGCAAACCATGTAATATTAAAATTGGTTATCTCCAAAATATTATGCAACTCGGAAGTGCATATTATACAAATAAAAAGACAAGTACAGCAGATCAAGCTTTTTAGAATGATAAGTACAATTATCTTTATGGAATTGTATTCATGAGTAAGGATTTTTTTTATTGGTTTTTCTCTTTTATTCTAGAATTTAATCACATTTTAATTAAATACTATGCTAGGTATAGATTGATATTTTATCATTTTATCACAGACAGGCTTTATTGTACCAGTGAAAGCAAATATCAAATAAATTTTTCAAAAACAATGGTTAAGGAAAACCTTGATATACTTAGAAATAGTATAAAATGAATTGTCAATTTATTAAAGAATCAGATAATAGTTGATAATTTCCTAGGCAGTAAAAGAGCAAGGATCAAAAAAATTATCAAAAAATAGTGAGAGATAGCTTTTTGAATTTATATATAGATAGAATATAAGTATGCTTAAATAACATAAATTTAAATAGATATTAAATTAATAAAAAAAATTTTTATAATAAATTTTAAAAAATTTACTGTTGTAATATTTTTGGTTTTTTAAAAAAAAACTTTTCCCCACAATTTTTCTATTCGTAAAAAATTTTTTTTTTGGTAATGACATAAACGGTAGACAGTAAACAGTGAGCAAGAACTTCTTCCAAGGAGAGGAGTTCATCTTAGCCTTCTGTAGAGTACAAGAGGTCGATTAACTTTCCATAAAGGAGTAAATGCTTTGGGGACAGCAAAAATCTTTTCGATTAAACCCTTTGCTTTACTGAGTAAAACCTATGTAAGCAACTTCCAATAAAGAAAAATCTTTTTACCATATTCATACACATTACTACCTATCACATCATAAAAAACACATACAAAATCAAGTATAATCTTCTCCTCAAGAGGCAGCATTTTATTTTTCAGAGTTTTTGTTTTCTGTTGATAACAACTAATGCTAGATTTATCACAATTTTCTAGCTAGTTATCAGTCCTCACCAAATTTTTTTACACAAAAACTGAATCCAGTTTACCCTTATCAAAAGATCGACATCCACAATACATCAATAATATTTTGTATTACAATATCATCAACAAAAACACCAAAACAACTATATATATTATCAAAACTATTACAAATTACAAATGTAACCGGATTGGGAGAGTGCATGATTAGTGCTCTGTACAGGTTTCAACTATATAATCTATCAACTTTTTATACTAATATTTCAATCTATCCAATTATACCTACCATCTTTATTATATTTATGCCACTGTCAACAATGGAGTAGTGTACTGGAAGAAATAGCCAGACCAGTTGTTGAAACAAACTTTATATTTTTTCATATTTACTTTTTTCTATAATTTCATTTTTATTTTTTTACTTCTTTTATAAATCTGAAGCTCTTAGTTTTTTTTTTCGTTTCTTTAGATAGATAGTTTCTTTTTTTTTTCCCTTGTAATAAGTTTTTTTTAGGAATAAATCTACTTTATAGGTGGTAGGCTATTATGTATAGTAATACATCTCTAGATTTAGAAATTAATTATGTATCGATAAAACTTATACTCAATTAATAAAATCATGAAAAAAGCCTTACTTTAACAATTTAAAAAATAAAAAATAAAAAATACATACATATAATTATAAAAATATATTTGATTTCTATTACTATCTTGTATAATCATCTTTTGCCTTAATAATATCATTAATTTTTTTAGGCATTGTTTCTATATATTTCTTACAAGTTTTTTCAGATGTTTTATTCTAAATCTTCAATAAATTATCACAGAGAATTTCTTTATCATTAATATTAATCTCTAAATCATTAACTTTTCTTTTTATATTATTTCAGATGTTTTCTATTAAATTTAAATCTGGAGATTTTAATGGTCAAGAAATAGTTTTAATTTTATTATTTTTTAACCATCTTTGAACTATTTTAGTCTTATGTTTTGGATCATTATTATGTTAAAATATAATATCTTTGGAAGCCAAATTATAATATTTTAATGAATACATTAATTATTTTTTCAAAATTTGTCAATAAAGTTCTGCATTAAGATTTCCTTCAATCTTAGATAAATATCTTATGCCATAATAAGTAAAACATCTCCAAATATTAATACTATTTTTATTAAATTTAGTTGTAGAAATTATATGTTGATCCTTTAAAGGTTTTATGGATTTTTTTCAGCAATATTTGTATCTCTCAGCTTCAAAAGTTGAAATTTAGTTTCATTAGATCAGACTATCATATTCTAATCTTCTATAGTCCAATTTTTATGTAATTTGGCAAATTCTAATTGGATTTTTTATGTATTTTATTTAAAAAAGCTTCATGCACCATGTATAAGCTTTAAATCCATTTTTCTTAAGAATTCTTTGAATTGTATTGACAATAATATTTATTTTTTTATATATTTTATATTTTTTCAAGGATCTATATATATCCATAGCGGTTTTGCATTCTTCTTTTAGAATTTTTCAGATAATAATACATTCCTCATGTAGAGTAAGTTTAGCAGAACAACCAGGAATAGGTTTATTTTCTAATTTGTTTGTTTCAAAATATTTTTTTTTAAGTCTAGATATAGTGGAATAATGAACATTGTTACCAATTTTGACAGCAACCTGACATAAACTATAACCTTCTTCTAATAAGGTAATAACCTTTACCCTATTATCTATAGATAACCGTCTTGAGGAAATTTGGTTTATACAAGGTTTGAGTAAATTTTCTCATTTTTATATTTTTACCCAAAAATGCCAAAAGTCGCACAACAGCAAATTTTTATTAATTGCATCGTAAAAATTTTTTTATTATTTTAATCACTATTCTACCGTATACACTTAATAGATTAGACTATACACTGTATATACTGTTAATTTCGACGTGATTTGATCTGATCTGATCAAAATTTTAACACTTAAAGATCGACGATCAGGTGTTGCGTTCTTTTTGGGAGACG
>CAJVPV010003501.1:0-11213 GCA_910591835.1 Acaulospora morrowiae | reverse complement strand
TCTCATTTTTCTCAGATTTGTCATTTTTAGGATCATTATTGCATAGACTCATGTGACCATGCAATTTCCCTTTCACAATATCGATCAAACAGTTATCGTTCCAGTCACAAAAACCAGTCTTAATTTCAAAATACATAACAATATCATTGGACACAGGGGAAGAATACAAGTATTACTATTCACGATCCAACATAATATATAACAAATCACAGAGTACAAAGGAAAGACCAAATGGAATATCAATATAATAGATAAATCCAAGACAAAGAAGGAACAAAAAGCTGAACCAATAAGAAGAAGCTATATACAAGCAGAAGCCCAAGCAACACTAGAGATAAACAAAATTAAAAAATGAATCAGGAACTGGGTAAACATTGAAGCATATACAGATGGCTTAGTAGAAGAAATAGGCACTTACAAGTGTAAAATAGGTATCAGATGGAACATCAGAAACATAGAAACAGATGAATATGAGGAATTTAAAGCCAATACAGTCAATTTTCCATCATCAACCCGTGCAGAACTCACAGCAATTCTTAGCCTATTATCTAGCATTCCGAAAATGGCAAATGTTATAATTTACATAGACAGTCAAACAGCGATACAAAATATACTATATCAGAAGAAAAAAGGGAAAAGAATTACATATATGGCAAACTGGATTACAATCGAACAAATTAAAACAGTAATCAAAAATAAAAAAGAAAAGATGGAGATAATCAAAATAAAAGCACATACTGGTATTCAAAAAAATGAAAGAGCAAATCAATTAGCTAAAGAAGGTACACAAACAACAAAAGAATGGGAAATTAATACTAACACCAAAAACAAAAACTATCAATGCCACCTCGTATGAAATGGAATAGTACTAGACATTGATTTCAACGAATTCATTAAAAAGCAAAACAATGCTAAATGGATGACAGAATGGCTCACCCAAAACAGACACATGGCATGGATAGCAAACGGAAGAGAGAAAGAAATAGACTGGAGAGCATTATGGGCAGCACAACATCCTACAAAAATATCCGGCAGAACAACAAGCAAGCAAGATCATAGAAGTCATAATTTAGATATAAATTACTTAATGATGAGCTACCAACCTTCAACAAATTGAAAGAAAGAAAACCAGAACTATACAACAAAGCAACCTGTACAAAATGTGGAAAGAAAGAATCATTACAACATCTGATTTATATCTACTGGAAAGATATCATCATACAATAATACGATAAAGCATTGAAACAAGAAACTAGCTGCAGAGCAATCGAGAAGAGACCAGAGGGAAAAACAAAAATAAGACCAGAGATCCATAACACAGAATTCATAAGAACAACAATTTCGAAAAACATCTTCACAAAGGAAATCACAAAATATATCAAAGAAATAGTTGGAACCAGCATAGAAGAAACATGTGAAGCAATCACAACACATATGGAAAAAATCATCAAAAAATTATGGATAGAGAGATGCGAAGCAGTCATAAAGTGGAAAGAAGAACAGGAAATTACAAAAGCTGACAAGAAAAGGAAAAACAGGACTAATATGCAAACATTCAAACAGATAGATCAAGAAGCCAAGAAAAGAAAAGAAGAGAAAATAAGAAAATGGAAGAAAAAATAATAAAATAGTATACAGAGTTCAAATGGAACACACAAACAAACAATTTTACTAACATTCTATTTTATAACACTAATGGAGCCTTGGTACATTAGTCCTAATCAATTTACGATAGAAAACTCTATAGTATAAATTAGGTAGCTTAAAGCTGACATTTGAGAAATCCGATGTAATCCACTATACAAACAACCAAATTGATGTTATAGTATAATTATAGAACGAATGTAATATAATACATGTAAACTTCAATAACAAATAAAGTATATTGGGCAAGGCCCAGCTAGTGTTTAAAAAAAAAAAAGATAGTATCTTCGTCAAAATAGTCAACTATACTTGCATTGGTAGAGATAAATATTCTGGCAAAAATAACATAAAGAGTAAAGATAAAATAAAATAGAAATATTCTAGAAATAATAAAGGTGTAATAGGTGCAATATGTGCTGAAGGTGCAGTAACAGATCTGTAATACAAGATTATTCTAGAATAGACAATATTATAAGGATAAATGCTACTAAAATTAAACAAGAGATAATAAAGATCATTAGGCAAAAATCAAATATAACAATTTTCCCTCGTTAATCTATGAGTTCTACGAATTTAATCTTGTGTCAGGGCAATAAAATCAGAATGGGACAGTTGTTTAATTAGACGAAGGATAATGAATTGGGTTCTATAAATTTGATGAATTCCTACTTTATTAAAAATGAAATATATGTGTGTAGAAACTGAAGAATAATATCTGGTGTAAAGATGGGTCTCTAAAGTATTTAGTATATAAATTTACATCCCTTTATGTCCACATCCCCTAGAGGACATAATTCCTAGCTCTTTATTTCAATAGGAACATAATTCCAGAAATGATTTGTATAAATGCTTAAAACTATAAAGAACCTTTGTATGTAGTTTTTTTTTATTTCTTAATATAAAAATAAAAATTTTTAATAATAAGGAACATTTGAATTATGTCCTCACAAATAATTTAAGGACCCATCTTTAATCTGGTGATCTGTAGGATCTTTGTGTTCGGCTGGGAGTTATTTCCAATAATTCCCCAAGATAGTAAGCATACACAAGAGTCATAATTCTGTTCCTCCTTCGTGATGCCCTTTGTAACTTCTGATAGGTGCTCAAAAGTTATAATTCGGTAGTCTGCAGGAGATCATAAGGGGCTAGTGCAGCAGTTATATCTTCAGGAGTATTTTGTAACAAATCTTCAATCAAAATAGTATAGGCAGCCATGAAATTATTGTTTGCATGTTGAAAATGTTCAATTTTGAAAAAGGAACATATTGTTTGGGACAGCTGTTTCTTTTATAGTTTTTCGTAAGTATTTTGAAATTCTTGGCAGGTTTCACAATTTTGGATATTTAAGATCTTTTTCAAAAATCATTGAACAGATAATCTTTATTCAAGATAGTATCAAAATGCCTCGTACTCATAGAAATTCTCGCCACCTTCCATTTTGTCACTTGTACTAGAACTTTGTCTTTTGATTGCAGCAAAATCCAAAGGCTTGAGCTGAATTTGGTTTCCTGGAGGAGTATATCTCTTCCTTTTGTCAAGATATCTTGAGATTGCAGCAGTTTTATCAGCACCTTGAAAGGAAACTTGAGGGTCTTCATCAGGCTAGGGTCAGTTTTCCTCAAGCTGTGAAGTTGAAACAGAAAAGAGTTGAGCTTAGGTTGAGAATAGAGGCTGGATGGGAGTTGCTTCAACAAATGTTGTCCTTGCTTCCAGCTAGTTCTGGAAGACATTTCTCCTTTTAGATTTGGTTTCTTCTTCTCTTTTCTTTTTAAATGGTTCTCTTGATTCATGAAAGGGAACATGGTAGATACTGAGTTTGCTCTCTGGGCTGGCGATAGTATGTGATGTGGATACTCTCTGGGTCATCCATACTACATCATGTTCTTTGCTTGTTTTTTTTTTCTTTTAGACATGGTCAAGGATCCAAGGATGCTTGTTCCAGGCAAGTTGAGAACTGGATTACCAAAGCATCTGCATCAATATCATGTAACCTGGGTAGTGAATATTTCAGTTGCTAAAGAATGCTTCTATGTGTATGTCAAGTTCCCATACTAATCGGTCGAAGTATGGTTTCAAGAGAAAGAGGTTAATTGGGGCAGCAAGAACTTTTCCTTCCATCGTCCTGAGTTTGAAGACATCATTTGGCAAAGTGTCATAAATATAGAATGGTCCTTTCCATTTTGGTTTTAGCTTTTTTGTAAAGTGTTTATTTCTGGTAACATTATACATTGTAACGGTATATCGGCAAGTCTGTCACTTACTCTAGCAGAGATTTGTGTAACTGTTACAAGGGTAAGTAAATAAAAGGTGATTTGAGATGTGTTTTATTTAACTGAATCTTTATTAATTTTCTTTTACTCGCTATGACTACCTGTATTACGACTACCCTCTATCTTTTATATTTTTCATGTTATTTATATTTCTCTTTTGTTACATCTGGCTATGACGACTTAGCTATAAAATAATTGGCACTAATAATAATATCATAACTAAGTTGGATGACATAATTCTTTTTTACAATCCTCCCTGACTCTCTCTTTATTACCTAATCTTCATAGTCGTCTGGATACTAACGTGACAATAGGTCACGTGACAGTCGTCACATCCTATTTCTACCTGTTACAACATTAATACTTTATTTCCAATTTCCAATTTTTTATACCTTGTTACTTTTTTAATCGAATCTTTGTTTTTGTTTTTGTTGTCCCTTATAAATGTTTCTTCTTGCTTGTTTTTGTTGTTATAGAAGGTCTTCTAATAAAGTATACAATCGGTCAAGAATTGTTGGTTGCAATATTTCATCTATATCTGTTGTAGACATTTGTGGTTTTCATCCATAAAGTAAATAAAATGGTGTTATTTTTGTTGAAGATTGTTTTGATGTTCTATAGGCAAATAGTATTGGCGAAATATGTTGATTCCAATTTTCTTTGCCTTCTGTTAACTTTGCAAGTAATTTACACAAAGTTCTATTAAATTGTTCAACCAATCCATTGGTTTGGGGATGGTATGGCATGGATAATAAATGTCTTATCTCAAATTGTTTGAGTAATCCATCTACTATCTCATTTCGGAAGTGTGTTCCTCTATCAGATAAGATTTGTTTTGAACATCCATGTCTGCAAATAATAACTTGATAAATGAATTCTGCAACACATTTTCCAGTAGCTACAGAGATAGCTTTTGCTTCTGGCTATTTGGTAAAATAATCTGTTGCAACGATAATATACTTGTTTCCTTGTTTGGTAATTGGTAAAGGTCCTACAATATCTATACTAATTTTAGAAAATGGTTCTCCAACAGGAATAGGATGTAAGGGTTCTGGAGTTCTATATTTTTCATGTTTTTGGCATTGATCACATGATCAAATATAATCTTTAATGTTTTCGAACATCTGGGGCCAATAATACTAATCACGAATTTTCTCAAAGGTCTTGTCAATACCTAGGTGTGCATCAGTTGGATGGTTGTGCATTAGATAGAGTATAGCTTTGATTTCATATTTTTGAACAACTCTAAGTAATTGGTTTCGTGTTTTTCTTCTTCTGTTTTTCTTGTAAAGTTGATTGTTTTTAACTTCAAAAAATTTGCTTTGTGATTGTAAATGTTTTTGTTGATTGTTGTTTAAAGTAGATAATAGTTTGTTGTTAAGAATATAGTTTTTCAATTGATGATATTGTTGGGTATCCATATTGTTGACTTGAGGTGTTAGGACACTGACTACCTGGACTGGATTCTGTTTTTTGTCAGATTTTTTTGATGGTTTTCTTCAAAAATAGTTTAATAATAAGTGACAGGATTGGTATCCATCCATCAGACTGAGTTGCAAAGATAATTTTTGAAATAATTATTAAATTTTTCTTTATATTGTTTGGAAGTTTGTTCAAGTTTTGGAAGCCATCAATAATCGTCAGATAATTGAATAGGTTCTTCAAACTTTTTATTTTTCAATCTTGTTTTTGATATTCTTTGGAAATCATAGTCTTGTAACTGGTGTTTGAATCTCCTTGGTAACAATGGTTGTGGTCGAATTTCATCCAAGATTATTTAAGTGAATTGAATTATTACTGATCGAGTATTATCTGCCTTTTGTTTTCTTTTATAGATACATTCATCTTTGAAAAGATATCTGTTTCTATCGAACAACTTTTTACAACAGTTGCAAAAAGTATAAGTGTGATAGTCTTTAACTCTTTCTTTACAAACAAAGCAATATCTTCCAGCGATAAACCATTCAACTTTATAGAGTACATCTTTTGAATTAGAATCGTAAGATGCAACAGAATTGGCAGTCGCAAAGCTATGTTCAGATATTCAATCATCATCATCTTTTGTTTGAAGCATATAGATAGGGTTCTTCTGTTTCATACATTCGTGACATAATATCAGCATTGTTATATTTTCTTTCTGCTCAATAGATAACAGTATAATTGTAGAGTTCTAGATGCAGGATCCATTTGGCTCTTCTTCCTTTAAGTTCAGATATTTTCAACCATTGGAGAGCAGAATGATCAGTTATAAAATAAAAATGATTAGTTCCGATATATTGATGAAAATGTTCAACAGCCCAAATTACTGCTAGACATTCTTGTTCAGTTGTAGAATAGTTTTATTCAGGTTTGATCAGACTTCTACTGGCATATGCAATAGCATATTCTTGTTTTCCTTCTCGTTGGGCAAGGACTACTTCTAATTCAGTATCAGAAGCATCAGTATGAAGGTAAAATGGTTGGTTAAAGTCAGGATATCTCAGAATTGGTGCAGAAATTAAATATCGTTTTAACATTTGGAAGAATCTTTCTTAATTTTCAGTTCATTCAAATGGTACTTGTTTCTCTAAGAGTTGATTTAATGATTTGATAATAGTTGAGAAATTTGCAATAAATTTTCGATAGTAGGATGTCAATCCCAGAAATCCACGAAGTTGTCTAATGTTGGTTGGCCTTGGATAGTCTCTCACTTTAATAATTTTGTTATCATTAGGCATGATTCCCTCACAATTGATTTTATGTTCTAAGAGTTTAACACTGGTGAGAAAGAAATGGTATTTCTCCATGTTTAACTTCAGGTTTGCTTGACGAAGAATATCCAGAATAATATTGATATGATTACAATGTTCTTGAAAGGTTTTTGAATAGATAGTTATGTCGTTTAGATAAACTTCAACAAAGTTTTCTTTGTATTTTCCAAGAAGTTTATCCATTAGGCATTGGAAAGTAGCAGGAGCATTGTATAATCCAAAAGGCATAACATTGAACTTATAAAGTCCATATTTTGTGATAAAGGCTGTTTTCTTCTTATCCTTATTATTTATCACTACTTGCCAGTATCCACTTGCCAAATCGAAACAGGTGAACCATTTGGTACCTTGGAAAAAGTCCAAAAGATCATCGATTACAGGTAGAAGATAGACATCTTTTTCTGTTACTTCATTTAATTTTTGAAAATCAATACAGAATCGCTTTTTGCCATTCTTCTTTGGTACAATCACAACTGGTGATGCCCAGGGACTTGAGGTCAGACTTATAATTTCTTTCTTTAATATCTCATTAATTTCGTTCTTGATAAAATCTTGCTGATCTGGAGATGTTCTATATGAATGTTGCTTGATAGGTTTTGTATTTCCAGTATTGATGGAGTGTGTAATTACTGAAGTTCTTCCTAGGTCTTGGGTTTGTCCTTCTTTTGAGATATGTTCTACAAACACATCTTCATTTTCCTTAATTATTTGATCAACTGTTTCTTTTTTGTTCAGGTGATAGTATACTGATTCCTTGTGCTGGTTCTTGATCAATCACGTGATCAGAGAGATAGATCATTGGGTTTTCTTCAATTTTAGGCTCAAGGTCTTCTTTTTCTTCATGTTTCTCATTTCTTTTAGCATGGTCAGAATAATAGGTCTCTTGTTCTTCTAGTTCTTCATTATTATATTCAATTTCTTCTAGTTCATCATCACTGTTTTCTGAATCCGTGATGTACTGAGGTGTTTCATCAGTAAAGTGAGTTGTTGCGATTTTGATAGTTTTGTCCTGATATTGAATCTGGAGGGTTTGGGTATCAAAGTTTCACTTGGCCCTCATCTTTTAGAACCAATCAATTTCCAAAAGAAAAGTTTTTTCTTGTGATTCGATAACCTGTAGCTTGATCGGAATAATTAGATCTTGAATACAAATTTAAGCTTTTGTAATTTAACCTAATGCATGGACTCTGTTTTCATTTGCAGTGATTACAATAGTTTTGGATAGAGTATCTGGTTCCAATCCTAACTTATGCATTAGTTTGTTCATGATAATACTGACTGCAGCTCCTGAATCAAGAATAGCAATTACTGGATTTTCTTTGATTCTCATATAACATTTCGCTGATGAAGTTTTTCTGGCATCATTTTCTGATTATAAATAGTTTGTTTCCACTGCTTTCTTTGGTCTTTTAAGAATTTTGACCAGATTCTTTCATTGGTTTGGATATTGAAGCATCTGCCCTACAGTGGCGGTTGATTGCAACTTGAGAATATTTTCCAAAACATCATATGGTATAAGTTGATCTATTACAGATGGTTAAGACTTCATTTTCAGTTTCTTTGTCTGGAAAGAAGTGGGTTGAACTGGAGGAGGCTAATAATAGATAAATGGATCTTCTATTTCCATTGGTTGGACAGTATTCTTTTTTGATCACAGGTTAAATTCCTTTGCTGATTCTGATCGTTTGACTTTTTCCTTCTGTTCTTTTCGATTGGTATTGTACGGTTTAGGTCTTTCTTTTTGCCCTATATAAACCAGTTGTTCTTCTTCATCACTGGATTCTTCTTCTTCAAAAGTTTCATCCACAGTAATGTAGTTTATACATTTATCTTTTTTGACTTGTTGTGATTGTTGAGATTGTTGATATCGAGATTGAGCATATGAATTCTTTTCTGAGAGACAATATTGAACTATGTGTCCTGCCTGTCCACATTTAAAACAAATCCTTGTATCATTTCCAGGTGTATATGTTTCTGGTGTTGAGGTAGTGTTGGATCGAAAATATGGTTTATTTCTTCTCTCAATCTTCGAATTCAGGTTTTCAATCTGCTCTGCAAATTTGAAATACATCTTTTCAAACTTCTAAACAAGTTCATCCATAGGATTATGAGAAACTTCTTTGCTTTTGAATCCAAAGGTCTTTTCTGGTTTAGTTCTAGTTGGTTGTTCATGGTTGATAAGATCTTGACCATTTTCATATTGTTGAGCAACTTGAAATGCAGCAGCAATATCATTTGGTGCAGTCATAACAACAAGAGGGGCAACTTCAGATTTCAATCCTCTAAAAAAATGGTGAAGTTTTTGGGGATTGGTCATATTGTTTTCTAGATCTTAAAGTCTGTATAGTAGGAGTCCACAGATTTGAATAGGCCTTGTCTTCTTCCTTCCAAATCTTTAAGCCATTTGTTTTGCCATCATTGAGTACAGAATTTTGTTTTAAAAGTAGCTTCAAGATCTTCTGACCTATAGGGATCTCTAGTATAGTCAGTTCTATTAGTAATAACATAATCAGTCCATCAGTTATCAGCTTCATCTTGAAGGTAAGCAGTTAACATTTGTATTGTCTTGGTTCGTTCCTATCCATTTGTTTGTTTGGCTTTGGTAAAGACAGAAAACCAAGTTAGAGGATCTTGGATTCCATCTCCAAAGAAGGGTTCTATTCAGAGAATTTGATTTTTATTGTTGGCCTTCAAATAATCAAATATATTTTGCGTGGTTGCCATTGTATTTGCTGGATTATTTTCTTGAAATAGTAAATCTAAGTTTAAATCTTTATGATTGAATAAATAATTAACAAGGGGATTATCAAGGATAATAATAGGGGTATTTAAAATAGGTTCAGATGAATTAGTACTTGTATCTTCAAATAAATTGTTATCAATAGGTTGGGTAGTAAAGGGAATATTAAGTGAAGGGGAAGGTTTAATGATATCAATATCTGCAGGGTCAAAAACGAAATTATAGTAGATATTAAATACTTCGAAAGTTTCTTCAGCAATTCTATCAAAGTGCACAGGTTCAGAGTATCTTATAGATAAAACTAGCTGTTCTATTCTATTAATATGGGGAAAGAAGTTACTGATGTGTTGAACGAAATGGTGATAGGTTCTAAACGAATATTGGGAAACAGAAAAGGTAATATAAAACCAATTCCAAAAATAGATAAAATAAAGATTGTAATTTTTGATAGGAGGAAAGCAAACAGTACAGGATTTGTTTGGTTATCTTTGCTAGAGGGTCTCTTTAGTTAATTCTGGGTTGTTTAAGTTTAACTGATCGTGCAAATAATTAATTTGTTCAAATGTTTGATAATTTATTATGAATCTTTTACCACTGGTATTCTCTTTGTTAGACTTTGGATTTCTGAATTCCAGTTAGTCCGTTGCTGTAAATACTTCCAATACTAAACAAAGTTTTCACAGTCTTCTTTAAAGATTCGTTTCTTCACAATTTTTTCAAAGTTGATGAGCTGTATCTCACAGTCACCACCAATTTGTCATATATCTTCCTACCTCAGAAGAAAGATATGAATGGAAAACTAATAGCAGGGAGATACTTTGTATGGATGGACCAATATGATATGCTAAAGTTTATAAGTGTATATTAAAATTAATACAATTCTGAGGTGTATGAGGTCAAGCGAAAGAGGCAATAGTAATTTGTTTTGTAAAGATCAAATTATTTTATTTATAAAGAGGAAAGTTCAACCTTGCAATTTCAGAAGAAATTGGAGGTGTTTATATACATATTTTTAATATATTATTTGATACAGGATAAGTATATGTTATAGTAAAAATAATAGCTATAGAAAAGATAGTATCTTTGTCAAAATAGTAACTATACTTGCATTGGTAGAGATAAATACTCTGGCAAAAATAACATAAAGAGTAAAGATGAAATAAAATAGGAATATTCTAGAAATGGTAAAGGTGCAATAGGTGCAATATGTGCCGAAGGTGCAGTAACAGATCTGTAATACAAGATTATTCTAGAATAAACAATATTATAAGGGTAAATGCTACTAAAATTGAACAAGAGATAATGAAGATCATTAGGCAAAAATCAAATATAACAATAGTTAAAAATGGATGATGAAAAGAAAATAGACTGGAAAAGAACATGGGCCAGTTTGTCACCATCAAAAATTATCAGCTTTGAAACCAACCAACAAGATCACAATATCAGAGCGTTTAAATATAAACTTCTTAATGAGGAATTGCCAACAAAAGATAAGTTGCACAAAAGAAAACCAGATCTCTATAAAGATGGAAAATGCCCTTGGTGCAATTAACAGGAAACCACAGAACATATATATAGGAAACATTATGCAGACCAATGTGAGGGTCGGTCAAAGTCCTCTCTAATAATTAATCTTTTTAAGGCTGAGGCGTAATAATTTGGTCCGATTATCCTTCTTACTCTACAAAAATAAATTCAATTTCTATCCGTTAGCATGCATATTCGTCTACTTAAACTATACCTAAGTTCCTGTTGTAGCAATGGGCATTCACACTGACAACTACTTTGAAACTCTTCCAAAGTCCTTTA
>CAJVPV010003500.1:0-11213 GCA_910591835.1 Acaulospora morrowiae | reverse complement strand
TCCGAATTAAATACGAATTCCAATTATTTACTATATGTTACTTAGTAATTCTACCATAATACAGTTTTTGAAAAATAGTTAAATTCAATTCCATCACATGTATAATACCCACATCTATCTTATCTAACACTAGTGCAGATATGGAAATTGATAATTATCTCTTTCCAAGCCAATCAATTGAAACCCTGGAATCCCTCCCAACATCCTGGGCTGAAGAGACCAACCAGCTTCTAGCAGCACAACAGATCAAGAACCCTTCTTGTATAATAGACATCAAAGAAGCCAAACTACCCATGAACAGGAAAAAATTCTAAAACTTTGCGAAAAACTCAACCAATGTGATAGAACTGTGAAAGCCATTGTTAATCTTTTTATAAAAATTAAAAGTGAACTCACTGGCCTCCCAGAACTTTTCTCAAAGGGATCTTCTTAAAGATCAAATACAAAGATCATGATTTCTTTAGAACATTTGTCAAGAATGATACTATTAAGTGTCAATACCAAAAGAAATATAAAAAAATTAAAATTAAAAAAAAAAATCATCAATAAAGTACTCTTCATCACTTATCTCAGATCATCAGATCTCCCCCTTCTTAAATATTGGCAAGTTGCTCAATTACTTGAATACGGATTCAATTTCTTTATGGATTCCTTCCAACAAAAAATTAATTACTAGGAAATTTATACAACATGTGAGGAAGTCATGCACAAAAATCTTTCTGAGTTCCTGACAGCCCAGATGACATTCCTACTACAATTAAGATTAGACTTCCCAAAGCCATTCCAATTGCCATAAGTAGTAACACAAGTGAAGTTACAAGCAGTCTCAGAGCCTTTTACAAATTTGATCTTCTTCCCTTCTCCTATTTTATTAAAAAACCAAACCTTCCAAGTAATCCAACAGATCTTAACCTAGAGGTTAAATATCTCTTTTTATTAACAGAAAGATACAAACTTACAGACCTCAAATTCCATGTTGACAAGCTTAGAGAAATTTATTATGTTTTAAACAAATTACCCGAAATGTATTTTAACCTTCCTCCACCAAAACTTCATCTTTCTCCTTTATACAAGAATTTACCTATCAAATTAGCCAAACACTTTCCTGTTGACAACAGTTTAAAGGATTTCAAGCAAGTTATACAACTCCTCAGAGACAACAATTATGCTGTTAAATGGCTTCCTATTGACTATATAAGAGTTAAGCATCCCCTATCTCCTTTTCACTAGTATAGTGAAAACAACGCTATTCTCTTGTCAGTAACAACTCAAGAAGAAGCTGACAATCTTATCAAAAACCTCAAGCAAAATTCCTTCTTAAACTTCCTCTTGGTCCAGAATGGATCAATAAGAGTCTTATCCAATTGGACAAACCTAAACTTCCTGAAGACTTCACTATAATACAAGCTGAACTTGAAATATCCAAAGATCATCTAAATAGAAACTTCCTATTATTCAAACAATCTATTGCCAAAATTAAAAACACCTATGCTGGTGAAATACCTAGAACCTGAATCACTCTTATTCTTTTTGATTTGCCAATTCTTGATGAAGCTATTGATTTTCTATCTGAAAACAACTCCGACCTGTCACTTCCCTTTACAGACAACATTGATCTCAATAACAATATAAAAGCTCTCAGTAAGCATTTCCACTTCGACAAGCTTCCTTCTGAATTTATAATTGATTCAGAATTACCTGAACTAGTGCTGACTCTCCTCCCTAATTTAATTTAATTATAATATTAATCAAATCCAACTCCCAATACTCCTTTATATCTACACCTATAAATAATTCAATCAATAACATATTAAATACTTTATATTCTTCATCATCAATCAGAAACTTAATTACTATTTCTATACTCAACATTAGAGGACTCTCTCAAAGAAGAAAACTTATAGAACTCACCAAAGCTATTACAAATAACAGAAGCATTCTGTGCTGTTCTGAAACAAAGGTATTCACAAATAATCTACTCCCTAAAAAAATCAATAATCTTTCAATTATTTCTAGTATACCTTCAATTAGTATTAGTAATGGCACCTGTATTATTATAACAAAATCAATCAGTAACTATATATTTAATACAGAATATTTTTTTTTATTTTGGTCTTAATCAGATTTTCTAATATATAAACTTTTATTAAAATGATTAGATTTTTGTTTCATCAATATTTTTTAATATTGTTAATCCAAGCAAATATATAATAAGTATATAACTTTCTTTAATACTTCTATAATTTAAGTATACCTTAATAAATTCAGTTGATTCTAAAAGTATACTTAATAATATTCTATTTTCTTGTTAGTAGTTGCTAATATACTTTTGTTTCTTGTCTAGTATAGCTTTTTGTTAATATTGTTCATACTTATTTACCAATTTTATTTTCTTGAATTAGTTAATTTATTTATTATGAAAAATAAGCTGTCTTGTAATACCTAATTGTATCTTATTTGTTAATGCTTGTTTTAGTAGTGTTATACTTGATTTTTGCTTAAAGATTTTTATTACTCTTGTATTACTTTTATTAGTATTTATCTTTGTAATATTGTCTATTCTAGAATAATCTTTATACTACTGATTTATATCTTCATTACTTTTATCTTTATTATCATTATTACCTATATTACCTTTAGAATCTTCTATTACTTTATTATCTTTATTACTATGTATACCTTCGCTAGAGTATTTTTTTGTACTTGCTGTAAGTATACTAACTGCTCTAATGAAGATAATATCTATTTTATTATTATTACCATTTGCTCAAAATAAATTCTGGTGTATCATTCATCTTAAATTCAAATCCAAAATTAATATTGTTATTATTTTATGCTATCTGTCTTATAAAAGAAACATAAGAAAGCAAGCAGTTACTTTCATTAAAAGTTTCATTAGAGAATATCAAAGCAAACACATTATTATGGCTGGTGACTTTAACTCCTATTCTCATAACTCTTTATTCATTAATGCACCCATGGTTCTATTCAAAAGAAATATCTATAAAAGTCTATAAGTTTATAGATATAGCCAAAGCTAATGGGAAGAACCACCTTTTTACCATATTACAAGTACAAGTACATCCAGGATAGACCAGATCTGAATCACCTATGACTTGGTCAAAAAGACTTTAAGTTATAAAACTTTTGAGCAGCATGCCATACCATTTGATTACAAACAAATCACCATTATTCTCAACTGGTTTGAGTACAAACCTGACAGAATTTCATTCTCTACCAATGTATATCAGTTCAGAAAAGTTTCAAAAGAGCAATTATAGTCAATGCAGAAGGACATTGAGCTTGCCTGTCTTGCAAATCCAAATCAAACATGGAATAGTCTTAACAGCATAATAAAAAAGGCCATGGATAACAATATATCCCGGAGAAAACAAACCAATCCTAAACAAAAGAGAAATCCTCTACAACACTACCTAACAGCCATCAAATTAGTTAAAACAGTGATAAAGTTATTGAGAAGTCTACAAAGGTCAATCCCAAAGTTAAATTGATTGACTGCAACTATTCATAGCGAAATCTCTGATAGTCTGCCTTCCCTAAAATCATTAAGGAAAACATTGAAAATTTTAATCAGTAAAAAAATCATTATAGCAAATGAAAACATTCTTATAAAGCTTCAAAAGATATAAAAAATAATTACTCCAGGTTTTGGCAAAAACCTAAAAATGCTTTCAAAAAAGTCTTGGAGACCTAAAACCATTACTCGACCTTTCAATCTTAACTGATAGAGAAGAGCTATAGTACATGAAGATCCTAAAAAACTTATTGAAATTATTAGCAACCACTTCAAAAAAATACTTGAACCAAAATCTTTTACTATAGACGAGCTCTGGCAAGATCTATATACATCAAGAAAGAGTATTCCCAATCATATATTCAATTCAATTACCGATAAAATAACACTTTCTGATATTAATGAAATCTTTAACAATCTTTCCAGATGGAAAGCACCAGGTTTCACATACATCTCTTATGAGGCAGGGGTTAATCTTGGAATTTTTGCAAGACAACAAATCAAAGTTCTGTTCAACAAAGTTTGTACTTCATCATAACCTCCATCACATTGGAAGCAATTAGCAATTACACTTCTTCCCAAAAAAATTATATGGTCATATGACCTAACAAACACTTGTTCAATCTCACTTATAGAGTCTAGTCACAAAATTTTCACCAAAATCATTAACAAACAAATTTCCTTTATTATTGATAGCAAAAATATTCTCTCTGGATTTAATTTCACAGGAATAAAAAATCAAAGTACAATGGAACCAATCTCTATCTTAACATCCAAACTTGAAGCCGCCAACAATTTAAAAGAAGGGCTATGGATATTATCATTTGATATTTCCAAAGCCTTTGACTCAGTAAATCTTGCTAGTCTTGAGAAGGCTGCTATAAAGAGAATAAAACTTCCTGTTTAAATTATTTCACTAGTCTTAAATCTTCTTAACAATAGAGAGTTACAAATCATTTTTCACTACAAACTTATCAATCCAATTATTGTCAACAATTAAATTGACCAGGGTGGGACTTTGACCCCTTTCTTATGGATCATTTTCTACAATCCTATGGTTACTAAAGTTATAAATTAAACTTTTTCTGAATCTGAAATACTAACATATATGAATAACATTGCCTTGTTAAGTTCCTCTATTGATTTCCTCCAAGTAGCTATTAACATTTTTTGTTTTTTTTTCAAACTTAATTCAATCAGTTGCAATAAAAAGAAAACTGATTTAATAAACAATTTGAGGTCAAAGAATCCCACAGAAACCAAGTATTTTATGTTAAAGATGAATCTATACAGGCTAAATTCTTCATGAAGCAATCCACTATCTAGGAATCTACATCTCTGGCAAATCTGTCTCCCTTCCAACAAAAGCTAAACTTAAAGAAAAAGCAATTAACTTTACTAAAGTAATCTCTAATCAAAAGGATGAAATGGTTCAATTACAAAACAAGCATTCCATTGGATCATTTCAGCTCAATTGGATTATGCAATTCATACTTCTATTTCAACAAATGTTAAGATTAATTTTCTTCAATTGAAAATGAACAAAGCTATTAAAAACAAATTAGAAGTTAAACAAGCAATCTCAAACAAAATTGCTTTCTTCCAAGCTGGTCTTAACATTATTAAGCTCAAAGATAGAAGAGACCTCACTGCTTACAAACACAAAAACCTTCCTATATATCAAAAAAGAAGTTACATCAATTCAAGTCTCATATGCAATCTGGTTATGTCCCATTTGCAGCCCACATCATTTTAAAGAATCTTGGTTAATTTCTGCAGCCAATCTGGCAAAAAAATTTAAAGTTAACATTTGTCTTCTCCCATGCCTTTTTGAGATTTCCAATCACAAATACTTAATTGGCTTTTATTTTAAATTTAACAAATCTTCTGTCCTTGCCCTTTATTATTCTAACATCAAAACTATGTACAATACTTTTGCCTATGGCACTTACATTAAACTCTCCTGGGATAAATTATATACTTACAGAGGTTGCATTTTATCAGAACCTATTCCATCCTGATTTAAAAATATCCCTAGCTCTTGCAACACAATTACTGGTGATTTCTTATCTCTTCCAAATCACAAGCTACAGTTCTGGGCATATATTGATAATTTATACAACCTCAACTTAATCAAAGTCAGGCATAATGCAATCACTCAACAAATTATATCAGGGCATCATTACAATCTTACAAACACAAAACAAGTTCAAAAATACCAGTGCAACACCCAATCTTATATTAAAACACTTAGTATCAACCTGTTTAAATCCACCTGGTCAATTAAAAGAAACAATACCTACTTTCTTCTTAATAACATACAAGAATTAGTTGATTCCCTCATTTCCCCACTACCCAATATTTTAACCCTACCTATATCTCCTCAATCTTCTCCTTTACAACCTGCTAGCTACAAACTATACTTTCTAAACAATAACACATTACTATTAACAATTCAGTATCGTGTTCTACCTACAAGCTTAATTTAAATCCTTTATCCTTTTTTTGGCCTATTCTCACCTCACTTGTTCAAGTCATCTCATATTCTTTGTCTATACCTCTTTTAAACTCAATACCCATCTTCCTGAATATATCAATTGTCAAGTTAAATATCCTTACAATAGTTTTATTTCAATAATTAATGAACAAACAAAAGTTAAATATATAACTCTTACCTGGGTCTTTGACAAAAACCTATTTTCCACTTCAATACCTCATAGGTCATCTTTATTAATTCCAACAGTATTTCCTTCAAAGTACAGCACGTCATCTCTAATCAATTGCAATTATATAACAAGTATTACTCATTAGGTCAAGTTCATTACATATTATATCAACCTTTTTAATTTTCTTCTCAATAAATCTGCAACACACAAGTCAATAAATCTAAATGAACTAGAAATAATCATCAAGTCCAATAAAAAACTTCAAAAAATTGACAATCTCAACTACAAGTCACTAACTACCTTTAGAATCAAAATTTTTTTAAATCAACTCTTTACCAGAACCAAGCTTCATAAAAGATACCCCCAACTTTATACTGATAACATTTGTTCACAATATGAGGCACATCCAGAGGACCTTAATCATATTTTTTCTTGTTACCACAGCTTAATCACAATAAGGAAAAAAAGACCCAAGCTCGAGACTATTATCATTTCTAATATTCCAAAAGATATGGCAACCTCACATAAAGTCAATCATCTCCATACCATCAGTTTTATTAGCTCTATAATAATTGATCTGTCCCTGAACAAATTTACGACTTCTTTTAATATTTTTTGTAAAAAATATGAAATCTCAAATTACTCTTTTAAAATTCTTTATAAAATTTGGAAACAATGTTCAGCAACTGTGACTACATTAACAATGTCAGGAATTAAATGGAAAAAAACCAAAGTTACTTGTTCTAATAATACTGATTAACCTTTTTCTAATTGCTTTCAAAATGTTCTTAATACTTTAAAATTATCAGATAACTTAACAAACAAGAAAATATTTATTTCAGCAATAATATTATCATTTTGAATAGACATTAGCCATTCAACACTTTTAGTATATAAACATCTACTTGGAGGCAATCTATACTAAAGATAAAAAGTTGCATTAAGCTACAATTAACTTGCTTACTATTGTTAGCATAGAAATTATAGTAGGGGGTATGACGCAACATGTGGGGCCTGGCGTGGTACTGCATGAGGGATCAATCATGCATTAATCATGTATAACCGGTGGGTGCAGAGTTTGTCAAAGTTTGGTAATTTTGCATGACGCGACGATAGATTTAGAGACGCGTCGCAAGGCATATAAATAAAATGTAGCATATCATAGATTGAATATCGTGTATCTGAACGAGTCAATTAATAAAATACTATTCATTGAAAAACCAAGTGCTTGTACCTGTGCAATGATAATTAATAAACTTATCTTATTTGTCCTTTAGTCATCTTAAAGAGAATCCAGGGCCTTGTCGTATAATAAGGAAGGGATTAGAAGAAGAGATTAATTAAACATAAGGGAAGATTAAGATAATTATCACCATACGTACCTTTGATATCGTCAGCGATATAGATCCACGCTCCCAACGTAGTACGAGTCTTGGTCTGGATTAGCGACAGACTCGCTGTTGAGACACAACACTATGTATGTAAAGATTGTTAATGTAATGACTATAAACTAAAGTTTAATAAATGTCTTGTATTTAATGCCTGTTTGCAATAAAAAAAATATATATATTATTAATATATAAGTTTTATTGGTTCTTCTGGAAGGTTTATGTACCATAAATGTAAATAAAAAATAAAAAATAATATTATAATGTTATGCATGCTTAATAATAATCTCATGTTTTCCAAATAAGTATAAATATAATTAAACACAATTAATAATAAGAAATAATTAATAATATTTTAGAGTATTTCATAAGGTTCTGGAAGGTTTCAAAAAGTTTCAGCATATAGTATTTCAGAAAGTTCTGAGATGTTTTCAAGTATTCCAGGTGTTTCAATATGTTCTGGTCACTGTTGTGTAATATAGCAGACACAGCAAAGTGAAAAAATTGTTACAATAAAGTTGTTCTTTAATTAAAAACTTTCCAATTAATATATATGATTAATGTTGCAAAAAGGAATAAAAACTAATTAGCTTACCTAATCTAGTACTTGTTGCAAGATAGAATGATTGAAAATTATAAAGAAAAGTAGTAAAGGTTTTATCAAGAAAAGTAATAATGGAAAGAGAAGAAAGAATTAGTAAAGACTTAGTTGAACAAAAATCATATGCCTTAAGTAAAAAAGTTTAAATCTTATCTGATGTAATATAAGAAAAGCTCTAGAAAAGTGATAGATTTGCTAAAAGAGATATTGACAATAGTAATATTGATGTGTTATTTTGGCTTTAATTAATCAACAAAAATTAAGAAAGAATATAATAAAAATTATAATAAAAAAGAAATAAAAAATATAATAAAATAAAAAAATATATTATTATTATTATTTTATGACAAGTTTATTACAGAACTTGGACTGCTACTTGTGTAATGATAGTAAATAGAAATCTTGTATCACTTGTATATTAAAAGTATATATTAATAGACTATCTTCTTTTGTAGTGAGATTTAATTCTTTATTACAACTTTTTATGATCTTTTTGGATCCTTGTAACAGCCAATAACTATTTAAAGCAAGTATATTAATTTCAGCTGCATAAGTACAAATGGTTTTATTCTTTTCACCATGTCAACTGTGCTTTGATATTCTTCAGCAAAATCAAAGGTTTGTATTGGGTGATACAACTTTTTAGGCCCACAAGACTAAGAGTATGATGGATAATATATATGAAAAGTATCTGACCAGTTTTTTTTTGCCAAAGAGTTTGTATTTTGTTAACTGTAAGATGATGATTTTTTTTAGCAATCATTTTCTTGAAATGGTTGCATTGTGATGCCTTAATAAGATGAAGTCACCTGATCTAATGTTTCAATACAGTAGAATTTGTTTTGACATGATGTTTTATAGTATCAAAAGCTATAGTATGACCATAAGCAACTCTTTCAGCTATTTGGATATAAGAATTACTATGGTTGTATCCATAAATGATAGAAGCTCTCAGTGCTTTTATTAGTTCTTTTCTTAATATTTTATGTAAATCGCTTAAAAAAAAAGAATCAAATTAAATTAATATATAATAAATTAAATAAATAAATAATAAATAAATAAATAAATAAATAAATAAATACATAACTATGACTTGTTTATGATACAATTTTGCATAAATTGGAAGTCATAAAACCTTTAAAAAAAATTTTTTTATACTGTTTGGTGACTTTTGGCCATCCACTGTAAAGCTATACAAGGAATTACCAAATAAGTTCTTACTTGTTGTATCACCACTACCTGTTATTATATCTGTATTCGATAAACTGAAATATAAAATCAAATCTATCTTGGACAAGTGAATTATCAGAGAAAAAACACAATATCTGATTAAATAAATGAGATATTCACTATATAATGCTATCTGGGAACCTGAGAAAACTTGGAAATTTTTTAATAATTGATCAAGGAATTTGAATTGATAAGAACATTGAATTTTAAAAAGGGAAGAATATAAAAATTTGGATCCTTAACCTATCACATGACTTTGGATATATGTTATAATTGCTAGAGCTGCTGATTATCTTAAGCCATATGGGTTTTACAAGGAATAATTGGTATTATTAATAGTTATATACTAATATTGCTATATAGAATTAATAAGAAGGTATAGATATACTTATATGTTATATAAGGAATTGTTTATACTTTGGATTTTTAAATTTATAAAGTCAACAGGCAACTTACTTGATCTTTATCAAGAAACATCCTGAACTTATTTAAATAACTATTGTCTGATTATTTGAGGAATATAATTTTTGTTCAATACAGCTGTCTCTAAGATTGCAGGTACAACTATTACAAGAACTCAGGCACCATTATATATCAAAACAGCAATCCTTTTTGCATATGAACAGTAAAGATAGTTTGGAATATACTAATCAGGTTTACAAAACATTATTTTAGCTATTTTCACAGTATTACTAAAACTTCATACTAACTTGCTCTAATTAGCATGCTTCAGGACCATCATTACTCTTTGCATAAGTACAAGTAATATAATTTTTTTTTCTGGTTAAAGTGAGACTTTACTTTAATTTATTAATATAGATAGTTTTTTATATATAAGTTACATATATATATTTTTTTTTCCATAATCAACCAAGTATTTATTGTATTTATTTAATCTTTAAAAGAAGACATATTCGTACATGTTTGACTTATATGTATAAACTAACTACTTATACTTGAATATCTGTCTTAGGCTATTAACCTCTAGATATAATCTTGGAGATGAATAAAGTTGCTCCCTCTTGTTTTCTGTTCCTGAGAAAACGCGAGTTCATTGCCTGCAGTTCATCACTACAGTTCACCTTGGCAAAATCTTGATTACTTCATATCCCTAACCATTTTCTTCCTTCCTTTATTTTATCCCATAACACCTTCGTGAGTCCAGGTGTGTAGCTTTGACCGATTGTTGTTTCTGAATGAGTTGCCACTGTTCTTGAACTTGACGGATCTTGGTGGAGTGTTCCCTTCCCTTTTCGAGAATTTTGTGCATTGGTGGCCTTGTGCTTAAGTATGGTTGTTTTCTTTCCTTTGCCCTTTTCCAGGAAACTCTTCTTGCGTTCATAAACCTTTTCGCATCTAGGGTTCCAAATTAGCTTTCTTATCTTATTACACCAGTAACTGGAGAGTTTGTTGAAGATTTTCCTGGATGTAACTTTGGAGATCTTTAGTAACCGAAAGGCGTTGGTCCATTCTTCTATGTCTTCCTTTGCCCAGAGACTGATAGATATATTAATTAATTCCTTGGCCGAATCAGTTTTTTCTGCTTCCCATTTGTCAAAGAGTGTATCTATTGCTGCATGCTTTCCCTCCACCTTTTTGTCAGCGTATTGTGGAATTCATTTTTTTATAAGTTTGTCACGGGCTTGGTGCCATATGTTTTTCTTGAGATCTTGTATTTCCTTGCATGTTAGTAGGTGATCTAAGGTTTCTTCTTGGAGGTGGCAGAGTACACACTGGCTGCTAGGCATTTCTAGTACATTCCTCTTGATTAGATTGTCCATAGTTGGGAGTTC
>CAJVPV010003499.1:0-11217 GCA_910591835.1 Acaulospora morrowiae | reverse complement strand
TGGCATAAATTGGACCAAACAACAAAACTTCGGTATAAACTTTTATTAATAAATTTGGATTTAATCAGCTGTAATTCGGCAGCCGAATAACCCAATTTGGACTAGTATAATAATGGACTAGCAGGTTTAGGTGAGTTTAAACTAGTGATAGGATTCTTCTCCTGCAAAAGTCCCACCTGAGGTATAGGTACATTCCTGAGGTGTTTAAATAAATACATAATTGGGTAATTATGATTAACATAGCTAGTCTTATAGTAATATATACATTGGACAATGTTAATTTGCAGATTAACTATAGAGACATAAAAGGGTATCCTGTATTAATTAATTTCTAATTAATTTGTAGAGACACTTGGTATTTGTCTGAATATATAAACATATCAATAAAGATTATATACCATATGTATGTTCTATTCTAAAAAAAAATAATAATAATAATTTCTTTTATATTATTATATAAAATTAATATTAACTTATATTCAAGTATATATTTTAATAAAAGTTTTAATAACAATTTTTTTTCTAGTAAATAAACATTTTTTTTTTATTTATTTGTATATTTAATATATATATATCATGAAAAAAACAATATCTCTTATATATAATAGCAGCAAGTTTAATGTTAGCTTGCTTATACTATTTATATCTAGCTAATATTGTAAAAGAAAATTTAAAACAATATTATATGTCAAATATAGTTGAGAGTAGCAGTTGTGTTTACTTATTCTAAAAAATTTGCTAATATATAAGAATAAAATAAAAAATAAACTCAAATATATACAGTATATATATATAATTAAAACTATAATTATATAAACTATTTATACTAAAACTATATTGATTAAACTACAAAATTTATATAAACAAAAAAATATCTAAAAGAAAACTTATAGAGAAATTTTTTTAAATCTTATCACTTGCAAATAAACATATCATTTAATTTTTATCTCTTTTAAAGCTATCCAAAAATATTTAAAAAATTTATCTTACAAATTTACTGCTTATAAATGGATAATTATTTTTGAAAGTTATATATAATTTTTTTAGATTCAAATTTTAAATAATATATATTGTATATAATATAAATTTTAAAATTATATTAAAAAATTTCTGGTTCACCTTTGAAAATAATTATTCAAATTATATTAGCTATTAATACTTATTGCTGTTTTTGTTATCTTTTTGAAATAAATAATTGTCAAAGTAATTTGTTGCTATATTAGAATAAGATTTTTTTAAAAACTTATAAGAATAGATATTAGATATCACAGAAAAACAATTATTAAACTATTTTATTGAAAGTAAATATTTTATACACTTTACAACTTCTAACAATTATTATAGTACCTATTAGACAATTATTATACAATAATATTTTTTCTGGAAATTACAATCTTAACATTTGCTAGATTAGTATATGAAATGGTTTCTTATAAAAAACAGTACTTTAATAGATTATAGTATCAAATATTATATTGATTTTGTTTAACTATCTTCAATATGAGATTGAACTATTGTAGTATTTTGTAATTTGACTTATGAATTATTAACCCCTGTATTATAGACTTATAGGTTTTATATTTTATTATATATAAAATAAAATAATAATAATATATGATATATATATATAATAAACATTAAGAAAAAATATAATAAAATAGACTTTTGCTTAAGTTTAAAAGTTTTACTTATTTTTTAATTACATAAAAAAAACCTATAGCAGTTTTCTTTTATAATTTTGTTAATATATCTTTTATTTATTTATTATAAGTTTAATATAATAAGTTCCAATTCATATATTAAATTTATTATAAATTAATACTTTTTTAATATTAATTCAAAATCTTATTTTTTCAAAATTTATAATAATTTTAGTATTATAAATTATTTTTAAAGTAATACTTTAGTAAAGTTACTAGATTTTCTAATTGTTTCAACTAAATCTTTTTTTATACTTTTTTATTAATATACAATATTGTATTATTTTAAAATTTACAAAATTTTTATTAATATAAAATATCAAAATTAGTTTTATTTCTTTAAATAATTAATACAACTTTAATAATTAATTAAAATTCAATGATATGATTTTATAACAATTAAATCAGTTCAAATCTGTTTGTGATAAACAATGGCATTTAATTAATTAAATTTTAATAAAAAAAAACTATTATTATAGTTTTACAAATTTAAACAATATATTTAAAATTCAATTATAGAAATTATATTCTTTTAACTTAAAATATACTGTATATAAACTATTTTATAAACTATTTTTAATATATAATATAATAAAAGTATAATGTTAATAAAGTTTCAAACCAATATTAAAATAATATCAACTTATAATAAAATTAACATATAATTTATAACATATTTTATTAAACCTATAGTAAATTCAATATTAATTTTTATTAAAATGATATTAAGAATGCTAAATGTGAAAATAAAAGATTGTATATATCATGTAATAACAATAATATTGTAATATGTTATATAGTTAATTTATATTAAATAATATAAAATCTAATTCTAACATGACTAATTAATTTAATGATTGCAAGCAATAATAATAACATTATAGAAATTATTATATAATCATTATACAATAATACTTAATTCTATTATTCTATACTTAATATATTTAATTATAATTAAGAAATATATAAAAAAGTTTAAAATATTAAAACCAATAAAGGAGTATATTAAATAAAAAAAACCTATCTTTTGTTTTTAATTATCAGTAATAATTATATATAGGATTTCAAAAAGTATCGAACTGGTATTAAACTGGTATTGAAATAGTATCAATCTATAGTAAATTTAATATATGGGTTGTAACCTACTCATATGATTTTATAGTAAATTTAAGTATTGAATTGATATCAAAATAGTATCAAAGTGATATTGTTAGGAGTTCTAAATATATAAATTTTTGTTGACATTAGTATAAACTTACTATTTGCTTATTACAATGTCAATAACTTGTTCATGTGGCAAGTACAAACCTGTATTTAACAAAAAAAATTGAAAAAACTTAAACAACCACATAAAATTTCAAGTCAAGATGAAACTATAATGGTATACAATAACAAAGCAGGTCCAAATTGATATATTCAAGAGTTAAATCCTTAATTATATCTGCAAAACTTCTAATATTATAAACATTACATAAGTTTTTACATATTGGTAACAAACTTGCTAGAATACTCCATAACAATATATAGTACATATGATATATAATACTTTAGTTACGACTAATCCAAAAACTTATAATTAACAATTTTTACAATAAAAGGATTTCTTATAAATTCAAATATCTTTAATTACAATCAGTTATTTTAATATCAATATATTAATTTTATTTAGTTTAGATTAATAAATTTGCAATTGTATCATTATTTATTGTAATAGTGAAGATAGCTGAGAAAAAAATTCATTATTTAATTAATAATACAGTAATAAGTTTACATTTGCGTCATTGTTCGAGTGATAACAAGAATTCAGATTAACAATATGATTGGTTAAATCATTGAGCCAAAGATGATAATGACTTTCCAGTTGTGGTATTATTTAATTGAGGAGTCAGCTGAAAATAGTGAAATAATTTGGGTTTGTGTTATCATACTATTTGATCTTTAGAATGAATGGATATTGAAAACAAGTAACGATTAAATTATGCTGCATTGTCACTTGATATATGCAGATGAAAAATAAATCATTTTAACCATGGAATTTGCAATTGCAGTACAGTATAAATGAAATCACCTGCGAAATTTTTCGATGATACGAATGTGAATACAAGAAAGCTGAAAACAATTTTACACTTATATTGATATTTGCATAGCTGGGAAAAATAATAAATAAATTGCAATAACGTAATATATACAGTACTGTATATATTTTCCTAATAGTTGATATTTCACCAAAGTATAATGTATATACAGTATATATAGTAGGTATTTCTATAATAAATATGTTTAGGTGTCTCACCTTTTTTTGTGCAGAGTATAAAATATACACTTTTGTTCCACCTGGTTGATATTGAGTTGAAAAATCCCTGATTTATGTACATGGCGGAAACGTTGGAGCCTCATCTTATTAAACCTCGTAGTTAATCAACTATCGTAAATGGAATGAAATGACCTATCGACGAAGTGATTGTTGGTGTACAAATCTATTTCAGTATTAGCCATTACTTGTTGCTTTGCGGACTAACGCCAAAGACTTGTGAAAATTCTATCTCACTCTTAAAAAGTGCCAACCGAATATGCATCGAGATATTGTATTCACTAAAGTTATGAATTGAAATTGACTTTCTTATCATGTACGGTTTAAACCTTGTTATTTGTAAGTTTGAACGTTGATGTTTGATTTTTGTTGTAGTATTGTTTAGCTTGTATCATCCTGCTGCGTTTTTGTGCTTCATCTTTCCTAATACGTAAGAATTAGAGGCAGGCAAACGATAATTGAAATGCTGCGCATAAAAATGTGAATCAATGAACCATTTCAGTCGATACGGTACAAAGAATTAGAAACTTCCGGTCACAAATAAATATATATATTAACAATTTCGTGAGTTCATATTCTTAAATGAGAGATCGTTTTTAGAAAATTTTCAGAGCAGATTATCAATCAACGACGAACGAATACCAATACGACATAATTTCTTTCTTATATATACGAGTTATACCAGCCCACTATTATCAGCAATCTAAAAAGGTTTTTCAAATGATGACTTTTGGTAAAAAGTTTAAAACTTTACTGAACTCTATTCCTCGTTCAAAAAAAAACGGCGTATTCACAAGAGACCATGAAGGTACGAAGGATCATCAAGACGAGGGGTACGATCAATACACCTCTTCTCTGGACAACTTTAATGATAACCAAGGGACATCTGATGATGAAGAGATATATGAAATAGAAATTAAACCTTCCGCGGATTTTAGAAGCCAACCTCACGAATTCGAAGATTCCGAAAGTGAAGACGATTTAGAAACCCTCGCTCGCAGATACAACGTTGACGAATTTGATTCCCCACAAAATCAGAATCAGAACGATTTCACAAACCCACAAATTTATCATCGAAGCCAGGATCAGAACGCTTCTACTAGTTCTCAAATCTATCACCAAAGTCAGTATCCGAATGCTTTTAATAACCCAGATCCATTTCGAGATAACAGTAATGTCTTGTCATCTAACGGTCATGGTAATTTCTCCCTCATTTATATCTTTGAACATTGCACTCACTACAAAAAGACTTATAACCATCACCTTCGAAAATTATTCTAGGGCTTAGTGAAGATGAACAGATAGCCTTGGCAATAACACGGTCTTTAAACGAGATAGCCTCAGTAATAACACGGTCACTAAGTAATATGAGATCGAAAAAAACTCAGTCTCAATCGCAGCTGAATGTGACAGATACAAATCCATTTCGAAATAAAATTCAGGATATGAACTCGTACTCAGATAAAAGTCAGGTTATGAACTCATATCTGAATAAAAGTTTGCCGCCACCCCCCTACGATGAAAGATCGAATAATTACCCATCGGAGAAATCGAACAATTTCCACTCTCGGTCGCCTGGTCACCCCCGTTCGTCAACGCGCAATCCTCCAATGATGCAAAACTGGATCAACCTCCCAGATCAGACACCCCGTGATTTTAAAATACTTTTATTAGGCGGGACTGGGACTGGAAAATCGACGATAATCAACACAATCACGAATTACTTTTTAAGAGGTACTCCCGATAATCCGAATATTGTCATTCCCACAAAGTATCATAAAGTCACCGAAGAAGGTACTACTTTATGATTGCATAATGCCACTTTAAATTTAACATCAACTACAGTATGTATTAAGTTTGTGTATCCAATTTCAGGATTCATCAATAAACATTCCGAAGCAAAAGTTGGTGATGTGACTAGGAGTCAAACCACAAAATGCCACAAATACGCTTTTCGACATCCCCAAAACCCTGCCTATAGGTTCATTTTTATCGATACACCTGGACTGAGTGATACTAATGGTACAAAACAAGATGATAAAAATATCAGCGAAATTGTTGATACAGCAATCCGCGCTGGTTCATTATCTGCTCTAGTGATCATCGTAAATGGAACTGAAGCAAGAGTGACCAACTCGGTCAAGAACACTTTAGTTCGCTTGGCGAATAACCTACCAGATGTTTTAGTCGATAAAAATTTGCTACTTATCTTAACAAAATGTTCAAAAAGCAGTGCTTGTTTCTCGATACCTTCTTTTTCGGAAGAAATTACCACGCCGAAGGTTGACATATATCAAGTAAACATTATTTCTATTTGAAACGGTAATATTTACTATGCTCTTCTGTTTTTCTAGAAAGTTTTCTATATGGACAATCAAGCTTTTGGTACCGATCCTCAAATATGGAAAAACGACTTTGAAGAACGCAAATTGGTTCAAATTCACTGGAGTCAGTCTTTTCGAACAATTGATGATCTCTTACGCACGATCACTGAATTATCAAACACTTCGACTGACGCCTTTAAACGTATGAAGGCTCTTCGAGACAAAATCAAAACGGAAATAACAAAAATAACCCAAGATATCGCAAATATCCAGCAAGTCCAGGACGCTCTCGATGCCGCTCAGCAAGCATTGCAAGTAACTGGAGATCAAAAAAACTCCTTCGCTAACTATACAAAAACAGAGAATATTACGCTCAAAAAAATCGTTCCTGCCAGTTACCATAGCACAGTTTGCGTTACTCACTTGAGAGAAGATATTATTTGTCATGACCATTGTGGACTTGAGTTTAAAGACACCTCTGACACTTCTCACTTTAGACATTGCGCGTGTATGGGAGATGATGTGATGTGCACAGAGTGTGGATGCGGACCTCAGAGGTTAATTTCAAATTCTATGACTTTCACGTTCTTATAAAATTGTATTAAAAATTCTCTTAATTTATTTATATAGCCATGTGCACGAAAAAGTACAATTGATTACTGAAACAAAAACTATCAATAAAGTTCTTCAAGACATGAAGGCGCAGTACGACATGGCTGAACAAGAACATCAAAGGATCGACCAAGATGCAAAGGATTATCATGAAACCCTCGCAAAACTCCAAGCTACCGCAGATGATAAGTACAAACAAATCCACCAACTTTGCTACGATCTAAGTAAAGTTTGTTCTCGGTTCAACTTTGTCGATGAGCTTCATGCGAATATCGAAAATATGCGACAGGATGCGAGAGCTATGCAAAATGCTAATATGCGAAAGAAAGCTGAAGCAGAGATTAGGAAAATTGAGAAGTTGGCAAATGATTTGTCGACTAAGAGAAACAGAAAATAGTTATTATACCTTTTACCCATGGAAGTTCGCATCCATCTTGGTTCGACAGCGTTATATGATAAACGAAAAAATCCCGTTTGTATAAGCAAAGATAAATAATGTAGTATTTCAATATGTGTATATTATGAATTTGATGACTTTTTTATTGTTGCTTATTGCGTTGTCTTTTTGCTCCATTAAATAACGAGAATAATGATAGCACCGATTAGTACATAATATAAACTAGACGAATCGACCGTGCAAAGCTAGATAAACAAAATGTGTCCCATTTTATCGAAGATAGAATCAACTAATCATTTTCTGTTTAAGAATTAACATTATCGTAATAAAAGATAATTCAACATCATTATTTATTAGTTTACTTGATTCGTCTTTGATTCTGAAGTTCTGTCAATGTCAATTTAGATTGAGTCAGTTTTGCATATTGATAAAAAAATATGTGAATGGGTTTTATATGTGACTTGCGGAGCGAGGAGGCTTTGCCTCTAAAAAAATTTCGTATTGTTCTAAAAATTATATTTTATATATTTTACCGCGGAGCAAGTACGAGACTGTAAATGCCAAAGCGCTCAACTAAGTCTGAAGCCTCTGACCGATACTGTATGGCAATCCTTACTACAGTATTACCTGCTACAGTAGTTGATCCATAACCTTCAGCCAAAAAAAAATTCCTTATTTATCTTTCTATTCGAATAAGAACCATTGTTACATGTTTGCATATTTATCTCGTTTTTGCATGGGATGCTAGGAACGCCAAGGTGGGCATCATACTTCTGCTTATATTTTAAGAAATCATCTTTATCCATATTCTTTTTTCCAGTAATTAGTAACATCCAAAAAATTCAAAGTCAATTCTGTCTCCTCATTGTTCCAATTTTTCTTCAACATTTGAAATTTTTCTGTAAAAAGAAGTAGAGTGTTTATATAAGATTTATTTTTATATCCTAAATTTATAAAGAAGGTATTGATAAATAAGTCTAAATTTTAATACTCTTAATCAAGTACATTAGCAACATAACATAAAATAGGTTATAGCAGAGTTAGTAAGATAATAAATAATTATTTTTCAAGATCTATAAAGTTCTTGCATTATTAATAAATGATATAATTATTTCTGAATGTTATAACTTTTTTTCTAATAAATGGAAAAAAGAATCTAGAGCTACTTAATGTATGATTCTATATGTTTTTATAGCAAAAGGTTTTTTAAAGTCAGAGAATTATATAGTAGTTTATATACTTCAACAATGTTTGATTCTTTTACAATTGGTTAATATAATACATACAGTATATCGAAAAATTAATTTATATTATAAAATACAGTATATAAAATTAAAAATTTTCATGTATTGATGAAAAATATTGTAAAATAAATTAAAGAAATTTGAAGATTATATAAACTTGAATTTGATTGTACATTTGATAAAAATTGTACAATATAAATGAATTATTAAGTAAAGCTTTTGATTATTTATAAAAATAAATATAAGATAACTTAATCTAAAAGATTAAATCCAGATAGATTGCTTAAAGTAATCAATTAAACTTTATTTACAAAATTAAATTAAATACAATCTTTTTATAATTCTATAAAATTTAATTAATAATATAATTGAAATAAGAACAAAAAATTCTATATATTAAATATATTTTTAAAAAGAAAACAAGTTATATAGTATCTCAAAAAAGACTAAAAAAATTAATATAAATATCAAACTGGTAACTTTAATTAAAGCTACTTTATTGAAACCTATTAAATTCTAACAATCTGATCATGTGATTGTCATGATTTTGAAACTGAATCATAAAGATTCAATCATAATTTAATGATTTTTATTATATCATGACAAAATCTCAACCATTTAATAGTAATTAAATTATTATTTCAATAATAATATCATTATTGACTTTTTTAAAAAAAATAGTAAACAAATAATAATTATATTGTAACAACTTTTGATTACAAAATAGTAATAATATCATTATTATAATTATTAATAAAATCTTACTGTAATAATATAATTTTAACTTTAATTAAATTATAACAAAATTATTGCAAAATAGTAACAATTCATTAATCAAATAATAAAAATATAGTAATTATATAGTAACTATTTATTTATTATAAAGTTATAACTATATAAAAATTAAATATAAAAACAAATAGTTTTTCACAAAAAAATTTTCAAAAATCAATTCAAAAAGATAATCATTTTTGTAATCTTTTGCTTAATAACTCTTCTAACAATTTAATTAACAATTCTCTAATTAGTTACTATCTAATTAATTTTCTATTTAATAGTTATTCAATTAATCTTTCATTCAACAGTCATCTAATCAACCTTTTGTTTGGCAACTATTCATTCAACTTTTTGTTTAACAATTATTCAGCTAATCTTATATTCAACAGTTATCTGGTTAATCTTTTATCCAATAGTTATTTAATCAACTTTTCATTTAATAGCTACCTTATTAATCTTTTGTTTAATATTTTATTTAATATTTTGTTTAACATTCTATTCAATAATTCTTTATTTTAAAAGCCTTTTATTTAATATTCTATTCAATAGTCTTTTAGACAATTCTTCATTCAGCAATTTTATATTCAGCTCTTTATTTAATAGTTCCCAAATCAATATTTTGTTCAATTTTCTATTTAATATCAATTTTTTTCTATCCAATAACTTTTTGTACAATCATTAGTAATTTTAATTGTTCAATCACTATTATATCTATCTTATTTATTACAAATTTAATCAAAAATGTATTTCTTATATTTGTATAAAAATATTTTATCAAATAAGCATACTTTTTATATTTTATATTAATAATTTTTAACCATTTATATGTCTAATTTTTTTATAAATTTTATTAAACAATCTTAATATATATTTTATTAATATTGCTTAGTTATATTTTAGGAATTAAAAAGTTGTTTTAACTTAATTTTCAAAAACTTGGTAAATAAAAGTGTAAATAAAATAATAAGCATTATTTTTTTATATATTTATTTACAAAGCAAAAGCCAACTTTATATCTTTATTATTATTAACAATATGCATAACAAAATCCGCATAATAAAATAAATTTCTTTTTCTTATAGCTAAATAGTCAACAAAACTCATATGATAGCAAAGTAATATCAGAAAATTTTTTAAAGAATTATTTATCAATAGTCAACTTATCACTAGTAATTGATTATAATTAATCAATATATATTAATTATGTTGTTTTTTATTGATTTATATTAATATTAATATAAATCATATTTTATTAAATTAATAGATTTCAATATATAACAATAAATATTATCTATCATTAGAACACAATCTATTTAATTTCAAAATTAATCAATGTTATTTGATTTTATAAATTAAAATTAAAATATAGAATTATTTATAAATATTCATTTGTTTTATCAAATTTTGAAACTATATATATAATTTTATCTATACTATCTATTGATATATAATTATACTGTTTAAGTAATTCTAATTTTTGATATCTCTATAATTTATTCTTTTCTTGATACCAATGAATATAAATAAGTTTAAATAATTTGTTATCTTTAAAGACCTATGGGTCCATAGCTCAGTGGTTAAAGCGCCATAGGTCCGTATCACAAGTTACAGGTTCAAATCCACTAGGGGGCTAATCTGATTCCCTGAAAAACCATGTGGGAATCTGCAGACCATCGGCGTAACTGTATAATAACCGATGCTTCTAATTATAGAAAAACTGGTCTATAAAAGGATTGTGATACGATCGTCATTTGAAATTGGCTAGGATTATCTCTGACACGATCACGTTGCCAGAAGTGGTAATAAGAAGAGTAGATCCCAAACCGGTAGAGTGCCGCTGAAGGATTCCTAA
>CAJVPV010003498.1:0-11217 GCA_910591835.1 Acaulospora morrowiae | reverse complement strand
AGACATAAAGGGTATCCATATACCAACCGATTTCCGGTTAATTTGTAGAGACACTTGGTGTCTGTCTGGATATATAATGTATCAATAAAGATCACGCACCTTGCGTACGTTCCATTATAAAAAAAAAAAAAAAAAGGATATTAATTTTAAGTCAATCTATTTTAATTTGAAATTTAAAATATATTTCAATTATAATATTTTATAAAATATATATATATATATAATTGAAGAATAAAATATTAATTACAAATAATAAGAAATTAAATAAAAATTTATTAAATCAAATATATCTAATAAAGATTTTAAAGATTAAATTGAAATTCAAACAAGAATACTAGTTTCATAAATGGTAAAAATAGTAATATTATATTATTATAATAGTAACATATTTCAAAAATTGATAATAATAATAATTAAAATATTGAAAGCAAATTATTATAATAATTTTTTATATAATTTTTTTCAGTAAATAATCAAAAAATATAATTAGATTAATAAAATAGATAAATTTAAATTATTAATAAGATTTTTTTTCTTTTGTATAAGTTTTACTTAGATATAGATCTATTTTAATAATATAAAATTAATTAATTAAAATAATTGATTTAATCTAAGAAAAACCAGTATTATTGAAAATAACAATTATTAGATAGTATTAATTTATATCTAAAATAAAAATAGTCTACCTTTTAAATATGTTTAATATAATAATAAAATATATATTATCAATAAAAATTTTATATTTAATATTCTTAATTAATAAAATAATAATAATAAATAACTATTTAAAAAAACCTTTTATTTTTATAAAAATTCAATTATATTTTTAAACTTTTATAATTTTTCTAATTAATTAATTTTTTTTTTTAAAAAATTATATAAATTATTATCAAAATAATATTAAAATAATACTAACTTATAATAAATTTAATATCAATTTGATATTAAAATAATACTATTAAAAACTTTAAATTTTAATTAGTTTTTTTTTAAAAAAATCATATAATTATTATTATTAAATTTAATAATATTTATTTATTAATAATTAAATTAAATATATTTAGTTTAAATTTTAATATTAATTTTAAAACTAAAATATTAAAATAAAATTTTAATAAAGTATTGATTAGTTTTAATATTTTTATTAATTTATTAATTTTGATTTCAATATCTTTTAAAAGTATTAATTGATATTAAATAAAAATTAACAATAAAAATTATATCAAATTATAAATATAAATAAAATTTTAATTAGTTTTAATAATAATATTATTAATTTATTGTTTCAATTTCAAAATTTTTTTTTATAATCAAATAAGTATTTATTATATTTATTTAATTATTGGAATTTAAACATATTGATATAAGATTTTTATATATAAACTAAACTAATACTTGAATACCTATTGCTAATTAATAATTTTTAAGTATAATTTTAAAGATAAATAAATTTTATTGTTCTTTTTTTCTATTTATAAGAGAATTTAAATTTATTGTTTGCAGTTTATTATTACAATTTATTTTAATAAAATCTTAATTATATTATATTTTAATTATTTGCTTCTTTTTTTAATTTTACTTTAATACTTATAGTTAATAAGTTTACATATGTATATCAATATTATTATTATTTCTTTTTCTTTTTCTTATAATCTGGATTTATTCTTGAACTTAAATATTTTTTTTAATCTTTCTAAATTAAGATCTGTTCTTTTTTCTTTTCTTTTATTAATATTTTTTTATAATTATGAATCTTTTTACATCTTATATTTCAGATTTGCTAATAAAATTTTTTACTTCAAATATATAATATTTTGTTTTATATATTTTAAATATTTGATACATATGTATTCATTTTATAGTTTTTTCTTTTTTTTATTTATAATTCTATATTAATATTTATTATTTCTTTTAATAAAAACAATTTTTCATTTTTTACTTCTTTATTATTCTATAAATTAGTATTAAATTTTATTTATTTATTTATTTTATTGTGCACCAGCATAATTGTCTAGTTGGAAGTTATGTACCTAAAAACAATATTTATATTTACTTAAAACAATATTATAATATATCAGTTAATAGTAATAATCGATTCTTATCAGAATTATTCCAAATAATAATATTTGTTATAACTTGTTCCTAATTTATATTAAGTATAGAGATTAATTTATTGAACAAAGAAATTTCTTTGTTTAATTAGTAGTATATATTTTTACTGAAAGTTAGGCTTTATTTTTGTTAAGAAGAATTAAGAGAAAATTGAAAGAAAATACTAAAAGTAATATCTATAATAAATAAAGTTACATACTTTTTACTTGCTTTATTGGAGATAAATCTCTTTATTATTACCTGCAGTTGAACTAACTATTTAATTTTTTATCTGTTCAAATAATACTTAAGAATGTTCAAGGTAAACTTATAACTGGTTCTTATTGCCTAAACAATAACTTATATAACTTTGCATAAAGCAAGTCTTATTGTTAAATATCTTCTCAAAATAAGTACTATCAGATCAGTTTATTACTGAATTGGGATAAGACTAGGGTAGGAATCCATATGAAAAATATTAGATATTAAGAATGTGATTATCAAACCTATTTGTTGAAAGCAAATACTTTATATATCTTGCAACTCCTGATAATCATCATAATACTAATCAAACAATCATCATGTTATGATATCTTTTTTGAAAATTACAATCTCAATACTTATTGGATCAGTATATTAAACAGGTTCTCATGAAAAATAGCACTTTTTACAAATTATGGCATCAGATACCATATTAATTCTATTCAACCACTTTTACATAGGATTAAACTGATATCTTGTAATTTGGCTTGTGATACACTAACTATTGTATTATAGATCTATAGATCTGTCTGATTTTTTGATTTTTTTGATTTTTTTTTTAAACTAGCTAAACCTTGCTTAGCAAATTTTATTAAAGTTAATATTTATATATTTTTGTACATATTTTTGTATATAAACTATACATATGACATAAATTATTTTCTGTTAACTTAATTTCCAAAATTCTCAAAAATAATTATGGTACAGTATAACTAATAATGGATTCTTAAATTATTTAGATTATAAAATTTTGCAAATTAATCATGTCTCTTTTAAAAGAATATATTTATTTATTTATTACTTTAATAGAGACATAATTTAAAAAACATTTGGATTAAGTGGCTTAAATTGTATAAAATCTTTATATGTGGTTTTTTTTTGATCTTGTATTTAAAAAAAAACTTTTTTAATAGTGAAAGACATTTGAATTATATTCTTGCCTTTAATTTAAGAATCCATTTTTAGTCATAACTTAATTATTTATATATTTTAATAGTAACTCAATTAATTGTATCAAATAATTGCATCAATTGCATCAAGGATCTATAAATTTCAACAACATGTATAATATAAATTATGCTATAATATTAATTGATAAATATATATTAAACTATATCAAGATTTTTCTAAATATCAGCTATTACTATCAACTTTTCTTATTAGATAGAAGTTAAAACTAATGTGCCAAGGCATCCCTGTTGTTAATGTTACTATTATATAGTATAAATAAAAAAATTTATTTTTTATCATTTTATTTGTATTTTTAATTCATTTTTTCAGCAATTTTTTCATCAGGTTCTTTTTCCTGTTTGCTGTTTTTTTTCTTCTTTTTTGTTTCTTACTATTTCTAATTGGTATGTTTTGTGTCCTCACTTTTTTTTGTTTACTCTGCTAATATTGTTTATCTTTTCCTATTTTATAATTTCTTCATATTTTTTTTTTACAATATGTTAATTATTTTTCTTATTTTTCTTATGATTCTTTTATATATTTCTTTTATTTTTTCTTTTGTATACTGATATATATATTGTGTTATATTTTTTGTTAGAATTCCTTTAACTATATGATTTCTTGTACACTCTGAGTTACTGATTAATGGTATTTTTGTTTTTATATTTTTTTTTTCTTTCTTTTTATTTCAGTTTCTTTAACACTCTTTTATTTCTTCATTTATTATTTTTTTATATTTTTCTGTGATTTTGTATTTCCATTACTTGTGTATCAAGTGATCTAGGCTTTCTGTTTTCTTGCATCCTGGATATTTGTTTGATTTATAAATGTCTGGTCTAAGGATCCTAATGATTTTCTTTAATTCTATATTTGATTCTTAAGTTTATATTAAATTTAATAAATGGATATACCCATCATCATTTTTAATAGTGTTCTGAATCTCATGCAATTTTCTATAATTCTGTTCAATTATAATTTTTGAAACTATAATCTGGTTTTCTTTCTGTTAGCCTTTTCAATATAAAAAGTTTATTGTTTAATAATCTATATCTGATTCTTCTATACATATAATTTTCTTGATTTATATATATTTTGATTATTTTGAATTGATATTGCATTTCCCAAATAAAATATTAATCTATTTGCAGCTTATTTTTGTATTTGATCCATATTTTGTTTTTTTTTTATGTTATTTAGTTTACTATCTATTTGATGTTTTATATATTCTTCAAAAATTCCTTAATACTTGTATCTAGTTAATATTCTCTTTATTTTAGTGTTCTTTATGTTGCTACTTTTGGATTGGCTGTTATAATTGCTTTGTCTCTTTTATTTGCTCTTTCTTTTGCCAATTTATTTATCTCTTTATTGTTCTTCTCTTCCTAATACACTTTGACTTTAATAAATACTGCTTGTCCTTGTCTTTCTTTAATAATTTTTTAAATTAGAGTTTTTGTTATCCAATTTGCACTTTTGTATATTTGGTCACTTTTTTTGTTACCTTTTTGAATTTCTTGTATGGCTGCCTAGTTGTTTGTATATATTTTAACTTTTGTTTATGCTAGAATTGTGACTAGTATGATTAGAATTGCTATCAATTTTGCTTTTGTTAATAATAGGAAGTGTTTTATATGCTCTGTATATATTAATTTCTCTTTTGTTTCTTAATTAGTTATATATAATTCTATTTTCATTTTGGTTCAGTTTGTTGCTTTCTAAATCATTGGGCTATTTGTGTATACTTTTATTCTTTCTAGTTTTTAGTTTGTTCAGTTATCCTAACTAGTTCTTCTTTGTTTAAGCTGCTGATTCGTAGGTATTTTGTGATTTTATCTTCCATTTCTGTCTGTTTTCTACTAATTACAACACTGACTCTGGTTTGAATCTTGTTTTCCAACTTTTATATATTGTGTATAGTTCTGAAAATTGGAATTGAACAGAATCACAAAGAATTGCATAAGGTTTGGAACACTATTAAAAATGATAATAGGGTATACCCCCACCTATTAAATTTAATATAAACTTGAGAATCAAATACAGAATCAAAGAAAATTGTTAGGATTCTTAATTGTATATTATTGTATTTATTAATATTTGTATTTTGTCAAAATGTCCTAGGATCTGACTGTAGAACTTTGTACTGTATACAGTTTTAATTACTGAAATAATTATTGCTTAGTCTATTTTTATTTCTCTAATATATTTTTTTTTTATGTTGTCTCTATGATTGCATTCTTGACATTTAGCTATAGGTAAATCTTCTTTTATTTATCACATATATTATACTCTGACTTTATTGTCTGCTATTTTGTATTTGTGATTTATTTTTTTAAGATATATTTGCTAATTAATCATATATATTAGGTATCTTTACTTTTGAATATTGTAACTTTTTACTACTTCTAGCTAAAAGATTGGATTGGATCTTGTTAAGTTAATTAGTATAATTATATATTTGTTTTTTAAAATATCCGATTAGCTGTATTTTTTTCTAATTTTAATAAACCATCTTGGTTATTTTTCAGTAGATTTATATTCTATAGCAACTTTGATTTGTCTTCAGTTTAGCATATGCATTTGTTAGATATTTATAATCTGTTCAATGAATATTAAATTGTATTTTTAATGTTTTTAGTGTTTTTTTTGCTCCATATTTGTCCCATAATATCTTTAATCATATATAATTTTGTGTTGTCATGTATAAAGATGGGTCCCTAAATTAAAGGTGAGGACATAATTCAAATATCTCTCCCTATTAAAAAAGTTTTTTTTTTAAATATAAGGTCAAAAAAAAACTATCTACAAAGGTTTTTTGCAATTTAGGACACTTGATTCAAGTGTTTTTTGAATTATGTCCCTATTAAAGTAATGAATAAATAATTATGTCCCTTCAAAAGGGACATAATTGATCTGTGAAATTTTATATGCTAAATAGTTTAGGGACCCATCCTTAGTCATGTATTTGTATTAGGCTGTAATCTTGATTTTGTTCTACTACAATGTTCTCCTCCTTAAACATCTATAGGATTTGACTTGTTAAATATTTTTTGGATTTGTCAATTGTTGTTTCTATTTTAAATATATTTTCTAGTATTTATGTGCAATTTTGTAAATATTGCAATCTGTTTTTGGTTAATGCTCTACATAGATTATTTTTGTTTAATTTTGTTATCCAGTTTTTAATATGTAGTATGAACTGTCTATCTTTTATACAAAATAGTTTGTATCCTATATAGATATATCTAAATTGACTGTTTATAATATGTAGTATGAACTGTCTATCTTTTATACAAAATGGTTTGTATCCTATATAGATATATCTAAATTGACTGTTTATAATATTAAGTTCTTGATTCGAAATGATTATATCTTGGAGCATATATTCTAAGACTGATATTATGACCTGATTTAAAATATAACTGTATTGTTTGTTCATAATTATAGTTCTTTTAAAAATCTATATTGTTGTTTTGATATTTTGTTTAATCAATTTATATTGATATTTTTTATTACCTGTTGCTGTGATCTATACCCCTAGAATTCTTATAGCTTGTTTGGATTCTACTAGTTTAATTGTTTAATTTTGAAACTAAAGGTTTTCTATATCTTAACTATTTATTATAAGGATGATTGCTTTTTCTAAATTGATTCTGAAATTAGCAAGCTTCACAAATTGTTCAATAATTCTGATGATTCTGTTAATATGCTTTTTGTAACCTACTAGCCAGATTGTATCATTCATATACTGTATGTTATGATAAGATTTTATATTCTTGTACTTTTTATATTATTGAATTGTTTATAGGTTTCTAAATTGTAAATTTATATTTTATGTTTTCCTTCTTCATCCTGCTAATTAGTAAATTATAATAAATATATTATAACAAAGGTAAAGTTGTGTTTCCTTGATTTATGCTTTGTGCTGATTTAAAACTATTTGTGAGAACATGGCATAAAATGACCTTTATTTTTCTATTGTTAATTAGATTTTTCAAATCTTGCTAACAGCTATCAGAATTTTGATTCTTTGTAGAGTCTTGCTTAAAAACTTTAAATTTATTGAATTATAGGCTTTTCTGATGTTCTGACTTAGGATTTAGCATTCCTTGTTCAACTCTTTTGTCTCTTCCATTACATTGTTAAGAATCCTGATAGGTTCTTGTGTACTTTCTTTTAAGAGTTCTGCTTAATTGAGTGATAAGAGAATTTCATGCTCAATTAGTATATTGCTCAATTTGTTGTTAATAATTTTGATAAATATTTTTTTGATTGTTTCTAATAGGATAAATAGTCTTGTACAGTTTAGGTTATATTGCTAATCTGCTTTTTTGAGAATTGAATAGATATTGATTTTGTATTATTGCTTTGAAATTTCTGTTAATTTCAAGATCCTGTTGAAAGTTAATGTGATTCTCTTAATTCTTTTAATGCCAAGATGTTTTAATATAATATAATTGAGTTTTAATCTTTTAAGAACTAACTCTGCTTTTGCTTTTGTGATGGTAGCTTTGATTTTATTTATTGATATTGGTTATGTCATTGGATTATACCATGTTGCATTAATGTTTGGTTGTGGTGAATATTCTTTTTTTCATTTATCACAGGTTTCTTTGTCCAAATCTCTGATTTTTATTGTGATGTTGGAGAAATGTAATATTACTTTCTTTTAATTTCTTGTGGTTTTGTAATAACATTGATATCTAATATTCTGATTATCAATTTGTTTATAATAATACATATTCTCTGCTAGTCCAGAATTGTACTAATCATTTTCTTGGAATTATGTTTTATACAAAACATTTTTTCCTCTATTTATTGTTTAATAATGGCTCTATTTTTTTTTAATTCTCTTTTTATAATAGGTTTTTTGTTATTTTATATATTTTTATATATTATGGAATCATTCTTGTATAATCAATCACTCAGCTGACCTGTCTATTTGCATGTCATTAATGTTTTTGTATTATTTTATATATAAGTTTTAAAATCACTTGCTTGGTTATGTTTAAGTCTTTTTTGTTTTTAAAAAAATAAATTTCCCATGTGCTAATCTTTCTCAGAGTAAGTAGATGTTGTGTTTTTTTAGGTGAAGCCAATTTTTTTTTGATAATGTTTTTGATATTTCTATTTCTTAATGTATTGATATATCACTTTACTAATAATGTCATATGATATTTCAAAGTTTGTTGTTATTTATTTTTATAATGTTGTATTTTGAGTTTTGCTCAGTAATTTAATTCTCTATTTGTTGTTAGAATTTCTTTTATTATTCTGAGTTGATATTTTTGAAATTGAAAATAATTGTCTTTGATGGTTTTTGTTATCTTTCCTATTGTTGAACTATTTTGATGACATTGATTTTACAAATACAAATTTTATAATTGCTATATATAAACATGTTTGATATAGTGATGTCAACATATATCAAGTTTTATTTTTATTCTAATAACATATATACAGTATAGTGCAAAAAAAATAATAAAAATTTGTAAGCTTATTTTTCTATTTTTTTAATTTTTTAATTATTATAGATAATAGAGTATATATAATATTATAATTGTTAGTAGAAAAATTATTAAAAAAAATTCTTTTCACTGATTTTTTTGCCAACTCAAAAAACAAACATTCTCAAAAAATTTTATATCTTTTTGATAATAAAGTAAAAATGAGTTCATAAATTAAAAATGAGAATATAATTCAAATATTCCTTACTATTAAAAGAGTTTTTTTTTAAAATATAAGATCAAAAAAAATTACATACTCAAGTTTTTTGCAATTTAAGTTATTTGATCCAAGTATTTTTTGAATCATGTTCCTATTAAAGTAATGAATAAATAATTATATCCCTTCAAAAGAAATATAATTAATCTGTAAAATTTTATATGTTAAATAGTTTAGGGACCTATCTTTATAATAAAGTTTATATGCTTTCCTTAACAACACCAATTTCTTAATCAGCAGAACAAGTAATAGCTACCACTTGTTTTATTTTTCTTTTTCAAAATATTTTTCATGTTTATTTTTGCAACTAAATACAAGAAGCCTATCTAAAAGGTTTATGGCAAGAACACCTTTCTAAAAAAAAAACTGATAAGAAAAAATACTCTTTAAAGACTTCTAAGATATTCAAAAATCCAAAGAAACAAGAATAAAGAAGTTTTCAGTTTTTTCATTATCTTTTTGGCTTCCTACTTCTTTTTTCTCAAGTATGCTTTCTTTTTTCTAATTTTTCTGAGAAATTTTGCCTATCTCAGTTTGACTCTGAATTTTTAATTATATTAGATCTTTTGAAAGATGATTAGTTAAGGTCACAGATTGGTTGATCATGTCAGCTACAGAAAAAGTAAACAAGATACAGTCAAACCTGGTTATACCAGCCCAGTTTATACCAATTTTATCTTATAATGAATAAAATATTTAATACAAACTTATAATAATAATTATTATCTATTTATAATGAATTTTTATAATACTATATTATATAACAGTTCCGGCGAATTATTATTAAAATTAATAATAAAAATATATTATTTATACCAATCTAGCCAATCAAATCAAATCAAATTAATAATTATAAAAAATTTTTTTTTAAAAATTATACTTTAATTAAAATGGATATCTCTTTAACTAAAAAATCCAAACGTTATGCTTTAACAGCTTTAATTAAAAAAAACATATGTCTTAAAAAGAAACAATATCCTAAAATAAAAAATAAAAAACTTGCACAAGAGTTTCAATATAGTGAATCAACTATTTCCAATATTCTTAAAGAATCAACAAAATGGTTAGCTATTGAATCAGATTCTATTCAAGCAAGTATTAAAAAAAATCGACCACCCAAATGGCCAAACTTAGAAGAAGTATTGGTACTTTGGATACAAAATGTATTAGCGGCTAATCAAGATCTTACAGAAGAAATAATTAAAACAAAAGCTAAATGGTTTGCAAATTATCTTAAAATCGAAAAATTTGAAGTATCAAATGGTTGGTTAGAAGCTTTTAAAGTTCGGAATCATATTCAACTTTATATTAAACATGGTGAAGCAGCAAGTGTACCTTTGGAAATTTTGAATAATAGTCGACAAAATATTCAAAATATTTTAAGTTCTTATCAACCACAAGATATTTGGAATATGGATGAAACCGGTTTATTTTGGCGAATGAAGCCAAATAAATCATTAGCACAAGATCAAATTATTGGTACAAAAAAAGACAAATCACGAATAATTATTTTATGTGCATGCAATGCAACAGGCACCGAAAAGTTACCTGCAACAGTTATTTATCATTATAAGAATTCTCGTTTAATGCACCAACTCAATTATAATCTTCTTCCAGTATGGTATTATTGGAATCACATGGTTTGGATGCAAATTTCAATATTTAATGATATTCTTAAAAAACTAGATAATCGGATGCGAATGTAGAATCAAAACATCATTCTTCTTTTGGATAATGCTTCAGTTCATGTAGTTAATATAGTACTTACTAATATACGCGTATGCTGGAGTTATTAATTCCTTTAAATATCATTACAAACAAATTTTTTTACAAAATCGGATTGATGCTTATGATATTGCTGGTATGAATAATTTATTGTTGTAAATTTAAATTTTATATTAATTTTTTTTTTTTTTTAGGTACAAATGAATCTTCAAGTAAATTTACAATTTTAAATGCGATTCATTCTATTGCTGATGCTTGGACCAGTGTTTCTCAAGATGTTATTGTTAACTGCTGGAAAAAAACCAAGATTCTTCCATCTTCTTCAACCTTAATATCCGAAAATAATACTATTATAGCTATTAAAGCTCTTGATAATGAACAACACAAAGCCGAAAATAAACTTGGTCATTTAATTGATTTATTTAACTACAATGATCCAATGAATCCTGCCGGTAAAATTATTTATAT
>CAJVPV010003497.1:0-11219 GCA_910591835.1 Acaulospora morrowiae | reverse complement strand
CTTGCACACCAGCATAAAACCAGAAGGGTCCCAAGACTTTCTCAACACTGTGATTAAAAGAAAAGTACAGATCTCAAGAATTTTCAATAATAAACAACAACTGTTACATGACCAAATTTTTTTTGGAGACAAAAAACCAGAAGCAGTTTACCTCCTCCAAAAGATCTACAGCAACGCGAACACGTACTTTTCTAAAAACCAAACAACAATAACAACAAACAAACAAGCAAGCGAATCCCGGAACACGAACACGTGCTGGAAATAATACCAGATCCTCCCAAAGCTGCTTACCTCAAAAAGCAAGATCCACAGTAACACAAACGCGGAAACATCACAAATCAAGTAACAAAGCACAGCCAGGCTTATAAGCATTATCACGTTTCAGACCTCATAGAAATACATGTTTTTTGCAAATCCTCAGACTGAAAGTAACAGCTACACACATACAACAAGCCTTCTTAAGGATAACCACATTACGCAATAAGCTGTTCTAAACAAATCAACATGTATCAAACAAACAGCAAATTAAATCAATTTACATGTGTCAACCTAGCAAAAGTCCAAAACAATGGCTGACTCCAATCCAATCCAAATAGAAAATCTAATAATAGAACATCTTAAAACAATTGAAGACAACCACAATGAAGGAGAACAAAGGTGGTTCCATACATTGATAGAAGACGGCGCAACAAATACAGCATCAAAACTGGCAGAATTAGGAGCAATAGTAAACATCACAGTCATAGATGCAGTAGCAGCAAAACTTCTCAACGTTAATTCACACACAGCTGTAAAATGGATGCTGGCCAAAAAATACATCAAACAAATCTGGGCATTCAACCAACTAGACATGAACATACTAAACAGGTACATACTAGAAGACTCATAACAAGTGTCCCAGATTGTGGATATCCTACATTCAGGTCAAGACTCATGATATGTACAAAACAAAGACCCGGAAATCACATTACCCTCTGGACATCCAGAGACAAGAAACCACAACCACAACTATCAACAAAAGTTAGTCGAAGGAAGTAAGAGAAACATGTCAGAAAATTATATTAAACAAAAAGATGTAATAAAGTAGGCAAATGAAAAACAACAAATACCAGAAGTCATTATGAATAAACAGATCTCTGGAAACATAGCCAAAGATCAGGAAACACACATTCCCTAGATAGTCATGAAAGAGCAACCTCTCTCAGACAAAGATCCTAACATGCTAATACTCACTCCCAACCCACTGGAAGACATAAGAGCAAAGGAAGACTACGCAACAAGAAACAGAGTCATCCATCCAACAAACCCTCATCATATTTGCACAAAAGGAACATACAAAGCAGGAACTCTAATAGCAAACACACCAGAAGAGAACCAGGAAGAACAGATCAAGTATTTCACAAACATTTTCAAGCTTCCCGCCAAAAAACACAATCTAATTCAACCATACTTTTACAATGGAAATGGATGGTACACAATCCACTTTCACCATGAAAAGGACAGATCAGCATGCATCAACAAATTCAAAAACAAAGAGGATTTTGAACTGATTGCAATACAGGATCCAAACCTTAAGCAAGACAACAAAGCCAACAAGAAAACAGAAGATAACAAACACAGTATGCCAGAAGGAAATCAAAGTCACAACAGTCCCAACTTATTCAACTTAACTAACAAACAAGGTAGAGTGCAATTTCGAGTTAGATGCAACCCGCTCCCCCAGACCAGTAGAGAAAAACAACTACAAGAAATAGCCAACATGCTTCAAGTACCCATCGAACACGAGGAAATTCAAGTTCTGGCAATAGGAAAAAACAAGTGGATAAGTCTTGGTTTCAACAAAACAACAGATACTTATAGGTATAAACAACAGTTATTGAAACACATACAACCACAAGATATAATTCTGAATATTACCAAGAACGTCAGCCCAAACGAAGAAGCACCATCAGAATGCTCATCAGCTTCAGAAGATTCAGAAACATCAGAAACATCAGAAATCTCAGAAATCTTAAAAACCACCGAATTAACATTGGATCAATATATACTCATGGATATTCCAGTACACACTTCATCCAAGAAAGTACGAGATGTCCTCAGTAAATATGGAAAAATCCAATTACTTAATATCATAAAGGGAAACAACAACTACAACAGTGCTATGGTAGCATTCCAATCCACATAGAAAACCATCAGGATATTTTCATGAAGTGCAATGAGATCACAATCAGACTATATGATATTGGAAAATCAACATCTGTTTCACGAATAATGAGTGCAACAAAGCACTTAAAGGTCAAAACAGTACACATCCCACTTAATAGCAAAACTGGCAAAAGAAGAAACTTCGCTATTATAGGTTTCGAAAATCAAAATGATCTGAACAAAGCCCTATCATCGCATGTGGAACTGTTTGGAAGTAAAATCTGGTGGAGCACTAAAGACAATGCAAAAACACATGAAAGAACCAACAAAAAGTCAAAAGTCCAAACACAAGACCCCACAACAAGAGAAGAAAGCCATTCAGATCTTTATAGAAATTTAAGCTTTTTTACAACCTCCAAAGGAAAGAAAATCCAAAACAATCCAAGGAACTTAAACAAAAAAGGGAAAAAGAACCAACATTCTACTGAATTAACAATAGGCAAATATGACAGATTCAAAAAACAAACCCCTTGGGACACAATTCATACAATGTTAAAATCTATCAGTACCAGATTAACGAGGCTAGAAGATCGAAAAAACAAAAACAGTGGAAAACTTCACTACTTCTCCTAAAAAGGCACACCAGTTCTGCAACAAAACTATATTGGAGGAAACGAATTATCAAAAAACCTACACCCAGTAGAACCTTCAATAACTAGATCTGCAGTAAACCACATTTCAGACACCTTCGACTCAAAGCACCCCTCAAAAGCATATAACCAACAATTAGATATCGACATTTTCACATTCCTTTACAAACAAAAAGAGCTTTTTCTAAACAATCCAAATTCAAACCCTGACAACATTCAAACAAGAAAATACTGGCACAACCTTAACAACAACTTAATACAAATAGGTACTCACAACATCAGAGGAATCATGCGCGCGACAGACCAAGAAATCTTAATCCAAGAAATCTGGAAAAGTCAAATATATATACTAGGACTCAGTAAGACCAAACTCACCCAAGCTAACCAACAGTTTGCATTTCAAAACAACAAAGACAAATACAAATGTTTCACAAGCTCATGCCTACTAAATCCCATGGGGGCAGAAGTTCTCTTACTGATTCACAAAGGCTTGGAAAGAAATATCATTTGTATAGATAGACTAGACGGTTACTTAGTAGCTATCAACCTTTGGAGCAAAAAGTGTAAAATATGAATAGCACAGATATACCTCCCTTGCGACAAACGAAAAAGCCTATCCATTCAAAAAAAGATCCAAACACTGGTCCAAAGCAAGATCTAGCAACAGTACCAAATCATCTTATGTGAGACTTCAATGCCACTGTCAATCCCAGATACGATCGAAGAAACATAGGTCCCAGCAAAACCTTCACTCCAGTAGAAGAACCAGAAACACAAATATTAGGCCATCTCATCAATCAGAATCTCATAGACCTTCAACAACTCTGGGGCAATGAAGAAGATATATACATATGGTCTAATAACAAAAGTTCAAGTAGGATAGACTACATTTGGAGCTCACCAGCTATAGCCAACAGCTTGATCAGCTTCAAAAACAGGAATCTTAAAGAGATCACAAACAGCGACCACACCCTGCTAGAACTCCAAGTAGCCAAGGAATCTCTTATCCACATAGCTACAAAGCAGCAAAAGACGATCAAACGACATCAAGAAAAAATCATAAACCTGGCAAAAACATTAGAGGAACAATGGACAAGGTTCAAAGACAAGATAGAAGACAAGATACGAAACAACAACTTCCATAAGGAAATAGCAAGCCTATATAATGAGGCACCAGGTCCAGAGAACCAAGCTGATGAAATTCAACACTGGTGGAGTGAGTTCGAAAGAATAATAATTTCATTAGCATTAAACAACCTCCACAGTGAAAAGAAAACTGCTAGAGGAATCTAAAAGCGACAAAAAGGAGCACAAAACAGTAAAGAAAAAGGCCTAATCAAACTATACAGACAGCTCCATAAACTACAGAAGAAGGACCAAAAAGACTTTACAACAACAGAATCCACTGCACTATCCCAACAACTTGAAGAGCTCTCACTCAAGATTATCAGAATCCTCTCAACTAACTTCCAACCTCCAGCAGATGAAATATTACAGAGCATAGAGAACCCAAGCTCAGACCCATCACAGATTAAAGAACGTATACACAACCTAAAATCAATAGTGCGAAAGACATGTCATATGGAGGAAAGAAAAAGAGTTAACCAAGAAATCCTAAAGGCAATCGAAACTAGATGTCAGAACCTTAAGGACAACCAGAGGAAAATTGTACAAACACTAACAAACAACTTCAGAGAAAGAATAACAATTGACAGAATCAAGGCAGTAGATAAAGCAGGACGAGAATACTTCACAATTGACAAAGAAGAAATCCTAAGTCAAACCGAGCAATACTACCAAAAAGCATTTCAGAAGCGCAACAACAACTATGACATACTAGACGAGCAGTAGAAAAAGCAATATGAACCCAAAGAGGAAATACAAGACAGTTGGTTCGAGAAGCTAGAAGAAGAAATTCAACCAGAAGAGCTGAAAGAAATTCTTCAAGACTTACCAAAAGACAAAGCAGCAGGTCTCTCCAAAATTAAATATGAAATGCTCAAGAGATTGGGACCCCAGGCCAAAAAGATCCTACGTAGCTTTTTCAATCTGTTCCTAAAACAGGGACAGACACCAGCATCCTGGAAGAATAATCTCCTATATCCAATCTCTAAAGGAAAAGAATAGCAAGGAAAACTTAACAATACCAGACCTATAATCCTACTCGAAACAACACTACTAAGATTCTCAACAACCGGTTAGCACTAATATGCAAAAAATACAACATACTCAAAGACTCCAACTTTGCAGGCCTTCCAGGAGAAAGCACTTCAGACCCAATCCAACTGCTTAACAATATTTGCGAAGAAGCTTGTGAAGAGCAAAAAGAATTATGGATCCTACTACAAGACACTGCTAAGGCATACGACACTGTCAGTTTTGAAATGCTCGAGCGAGCACTTCAGAGAATCAAAGTACCAAAGAAGATCATCAAACTTATTCTGAATCCCTTCAAGCAAAGAAAGATTAAGGTCACCACAGACATAGGACTTACCAAGGAAGTAACAGCAGGAGATGGCATAGACCAAGGAGAAACAATTTCCCCATTACTGTGGAGGATCTTCTATGACTCTCTACTATGTAAAATCCAAGAGAACATAATACTAGGCTACTCAATGAATTGCTCCTGGATGTCAGACTTAGCAAGCCATCCAGCAACCCAAGCTCAACAGAAAACTTGTCTCTCAGGCAAGTAGCAATTGCCTACATGGATAGCCAAATCTCAAAGAGACATGGAACAAATTCTCGAAAAAGCCAAATGGTTCTATGCAGCAAACGACTTCCAAATTAATGACAACAAATCAGTTCTCATTACAATAAACAATAATAACAAAGATCCAAATATAATTCACTTAGGAATTAAACAAGAAGAGGTCAAAGAACTGGACCATGAAAGCCACGCAAGATTTCTTGGCATATGGTTAGGTAACAAAGACTATGCGAAAGATATCATTAATAGGATACAACAAAAAATCCAAGAAATCCTACCAAATTTGGGTAAAAAGTTAATAACAGACAAGCACATGGAGTACATCATAAACAAAGTCCTAATATCAAGAATAAAATACAGAATATAACATAGTTCAATCAACTTCTATACAGCTAATCATCTCTTAGCACAATTAAGAAAATTACTTAAAAGAATAGCCCACATAACGGAAACAATCCCCAACTTCGTAATACATTACAAACTCTTTTACAAAATCAAAAGTATAACGAAAATATAGCTAGTGAACCAAATCACTAACTTTGTGAACAGATTGAATAACCATAACCACTCATGCAAATCAACTTTAATCAGACTTAAACAAGCACAAATACAACACTGGGAGCCAACAAATCTCCTTACCAAAAATATTGCTAACAACAATTACAAAAAAAACCTCTTAGCACAAATACTCAAGGCAGCAAACAAAATGGGAATTACATTTTCAGACTCTCAATGGACAAATATATTTTAATGGAAAGAAGGACACATAATGATCAAAACCCTTTTAAACAGCCCATCCTCTTATAGCAAAGCAACAAAGTCCCTAAGAAAACATAACATCATGTTCGTAGATCAGCTAATAGACAAGGAATATAACATGCTCTTAAACTGGAAAATATTACAATTCCCAAAAAACCAAGAACAAGGACCCACACCAACATGGTATCAATCGATAAAAAAAATACTAGCAAATGAGTATGGTGTTCTCAAGCAAAAATGGATAGGATACAATTGGACACCTCAAGACAGACTACTCTTCACACCTAATGCAAATATAGACCACAGGAAATGGAACTGGCAAGTAAGTACAGACAATGACGAAGAGCAGAAACTGGTCTAGTTCAGAAGTAGAAATACACAAATAATAAACAACCAAGACATAGAATACTTTCAAATCGGAGTGGGAAAGAATCCAAATACAATCAAGTTTACAAAGATTGAATCCAATAGAGAACAAGTTGACAAAACCCCTGCACTCATCATTAACTGGATAAACAAGATTACCAAATACAGGAAAAGCAAAGAGCTAATAATACCGATCGAAACACACATACTGGAAAGCCAGGCCAAAGCAAAATTGGAAGAGCTCCGCTCAAATAATACAAACACATCCAAATTTCAATATATCGAGATAAAAGACCATGGCATACAGATAATTCAAGACAACATAGAGTCAGAAGAGTATCGAAAATGGCTCTGTGCAGAATACAGACTCAATGTGAATTGGGACAAAGAGAACAATTACCAATTTTATACAGACGGAGCCATGAGCAAAACTTCAAATCAGTCCACAAAGATGGGAGCAGCATGGCTTTAAACAGAAGGACCAAATCCAGGAAGAACATTCTAAGCAGGAGTGGATAGCTGGCCCTCCCCAACAAGAGCAGAATTGGTAGCAATCTTCTTAGCAGTGATAACTATACCAAACGATAGAAGAGTGGAAATCAAAACAGATAGTGCCAACTGTATTAATACCTTTGCAAAGCTAAGCAAACTCTATCCCAAAGAGGCACTAAGAAGACAAATAAAAATACAAAATTGGCAACTATGGCTAAGACTAATGAACGCAGTCACAAGAAAAAGAATCCAACTGAAACTCACCAAAGTTAAAGCCCATAGCAAAGACATACTAAACAACCAAGCAGACCAGTTAGCCAAAGCAGCAAAAGAAGAGCCAGTAATCATATGGAAACCACTATTAACAATAACCCCAATCACAATGTCAGAATGAAATAAGATCCCCATAAATATCTCGATCAGAGAATTCATCAAAGATGTCAACATGAGAGAGATCCTAATACAATGGACATCACTTAACAGGATATAACAGAGATGGAAAGATGAAATAGCAAACTACGACAAAATCGATTGGAAAGGTTTCTAGCGACACAACAATAATAAAGGATCTTTAACCACCTCATTTAAACAGATGAAAGAAAGAACATTCAAAATCAAGCTCTTACACAATGAATTGCCAACCCTGGATAATCTAGTCAAGCGAAACACCCAAGAACCAGTAGCAAATATCAAATGTGTCTTTTGTCAAGATTATGAAGAAACGGTAAACCACTTGGCAACCTGCAGTGAACTCCAAAAAGAAAAAGACAGGATATGGGAAAACATTCTCAACAAGCTGTGCGTATCCTGGATCACAAAGCACATCAATAAAAATAAGAAGAAGACCAAATGGAACCTAACACCAATTTACAGAATAATGAAAAAATGGAGAATTGAAAAATTGTCTTCGGCAAAAGAGATAATAAACATCGGTATAGGATTGTGGACAAAAGAAGAAACATTAGAATGGACTTAGACATGTCAAGCACTCAATATACACAAAGCAGCAGCCCGAGAGATCCTAAACAAAATATCACAAAGCTAGAGTAAAGGGTTTCGTCAGCAAATCTGGAACACAAGATGTGAAAAAGTCCATGACCGGAAGAAAGCACAGGACAAAGGAAAAGGAAAAGAGAGAGAGTACAGCTTAAGGACACCAAAGAAAGCTGGCAAGCCCAAGGAGAAACGCAGACCACAGGAAAAGGAAAAGGAGACAACAACAATACCGACAGACACAAGCCCAGCAACCAAAGGCAACAAGATTTCAGAAATCCTCGCATAGATCCTATGGAACAAGATAAAGAAGGGAACCAAATGGTTAGGAATATAAAGTAATCAAGATTTTGTCAAGATGAACTGTAGTGATTAACTGCAGGCAATGAACTCAAATTCTCTTAGGAACGGAGGAAATGAGCAAGCAACTTTATTCATCTTCAAGATTATACTTAAAGATTTTCAATCAGAGACGGGTATTCAAGTATTAGTCTAGTTTATGCATAAAAGTTTCACACTTGTATGTTTTCAACTCCAATGATTAAATAAACATAATAAATACTTGTTTGATTACAGAAAAAAAAAAAAAATAGAAATAGATAGATCAGATCTTGTAACAGGTTCTACTCACGTAATAAAGGATAAAGTTTGATTTGGTAAAAATATTCCCAATGTTGTATAATAAAAGGAATTGCTGCATGTGAAGTAATTAAATAAAACGCAGATTGATGAACTGATCTGCGTTGGTGTTACAAACTCTGGTCAAATTCACATGCCTCTTTTGAGAAGAAAACCCTTTCGAGTGTAACACGGCGTGAGTCAGATTAAAGTAACTGACTTGCCATGATTTCATTGTAACAGTATAACAACAACAATAACAACAACTATTATAACAATAAACAATGTCAATTATATTCTCTCATCCATGTTAGCAAGAGATATATCTCTAAGTCCAATGTTAGTATAAGAGTCAAACTATTGGTTTCCTTTTAAATATTCTTTTTGTTTATATAGATTTTATAGTTTAATCAACATAGTTTCAATACAAGTAGCTTACATAATTGTAACTTCAGTTATATTTTTTCTTTTATTTTTTATTTATTCTTATGTCTTATCTAATTTTCTAAATAAGTAAGTATAGCTACTATCCTTAGCTATATTTGGCATATAGTATTGTTTAAAAAATTTTTTTTAATATTAACTAGATATAGATAGTGTAGGCAAGTTAGAATTAAACTTGCTACTATTGTATATAAGAGATATTATTTTTTTTACTTTTTTTTTTTTTACTGTTAAGTGTGGCATTATAATGGAGAGACCTTTAATTTATAATTTAGATAATACAACACGTGCTGTAATATTGATGGTATCGAGTTGTCAATTTAATATGTATTATGGTATAGGTGGACATTAAGCAGAAGATACTGTTGATCCTATGATTGATGCTCAAAATATGAATCCAGAAGCATAAATAAAATATTGTTTGATGTGATATAAACGAGGTTATCCTTGACAATGTGATAAGTGATATAGTTATTGAGTTACGAGGGAATCCGTCCATTCGGACGGTTCCTGTCCCCTTTATGTAGAGGGAACCAAGATGATACTATTAAAAACTGGCAGGATTATATTAGCCGCTGGCTAGGCCATCGCGAAGCGAAACTATATTGCTTTATAGCAGGGGTGGTGTAGCCCCCTGCTAGAGGGATTATAACATATTTTTTATATATACATAATTTCCCAGGATTGTTATTATCGGAAAAACTCGGACAGGTTGGGGGGTACAAGCAACGCTTGTTACGGGTTTACCCGTAGTATTACCCAACTTATGTATTCATTTAAACACCACGTATATGTGCCCACATGTCAGATAGAACTTCTGCAGGGGAGGAAATTCTACCACTAGTTTAAACCTGCCTAAACCTGCTGGTTTATTATTGCAGAGAGCAGTATAGTATGGGATGTTATTATAGAGATTAACTCCAGTCATTCCAATCATCTGTTATTACTGATCCTCGGGATGTGTCACTAGCATAGCACAGCACTACCGTTTTCACCACTTGTGGAACTGGTGTCCTTGCTTGGATTCCGATTTAATCTTTACAATTCTTACCTGACTCACTTGGTCTTAATGATTTTTGCATGGATTGTTACCTTCTGTGGCAGATAACCTTTGCCCTTTCAGTCCATTTAAGTTCAGGAGAACATCACTTATGGAATAGATCTTCAAGCTCCAGATTGGGATAAATTAGTTTAGGATTAACCTCTTTTTTTTGGATTGTGTGACGGAGTCTGCCATCACCAGTTTGGGTTAAAATTTTTGTGAGTTTTTACCAGAGTTAGACCAGAAGCCTTTCCTCGTACAACCTTCTTTGCTTTGACCTGTTTTCCAGCCTGCGATCATTGGGAAGACCAGAGATTCCATCTTCATGCAGCCTAACTGAATTTGAAAGTAGATTGTCAGCTGATTGGATACGACATGAATTGGAAGCTGGTAAACCAATCATGAAAGTGATAGATTTTTGTAACTAGGCGGGGTTGAACCCTAGACTTTCTCCTGGTAACCTATGAAGTACTACTATTGTGTTATAGACCCATAGGTTATTATAAATTAAATTATATATTTAAAAAAATATAAAAATATTTTTATAAGTTAAGTTTAAAATTTAAATGGTTTTTTTTATATTAAATATAATTAAAAAAAAAACAAACAAAAAACAAGTTCATTATAAAATACAAATTAGATATTAAAAAAATATTATCTTATATCTAATTTTTTATTCTATAAATAATGTGTTATAAAAGTCTTTAAACTAATATTTTTTAATATTACTTAATAAATAATTATTTAATTAATATAAAACTTTAAATATATATTTTTTATAGTATAATAATAAAAATATACAAATTTTTTTTTTCAGTAGGTAAACTTTATTTCTTTATTGTTTGTATATTTAAAATATATATATTGTAAAAAAAATAATAAAAACCCTAAACCAAATCCAAAACGAAACTCTGGAACTCATTTATCAACACATCTGGATCCCAAGAAACAAAGATATGATTGAAGAGGAAAAATTCCTCGACATCTCACAAAACACCAA
>CAJVPV010003496.1:0-11219 GCA_910591835.1 Acaulospora morrowiae | reverse complement strand
TGAGTTCTTGAGCTGGGGCTCACTTGCGATAAAGAGTGTAAAACATTTTTTCTTGCTTAAAATTACCATAAAAGGAATTTTTAACAAAACGGACGCGATCAGGAGAGAGTTTTAAAAAAAATATAGTTTTAATCATTATATCAATAATCCTAATAAATATTTGGAAATGCCATATATGCCTTAACTTATCTCAAATGCACGAGATCAAATTACAAATTTACTTAAGACTGAGTTTCGTAGAAAAGATCAAATTAAAACAGCTATAGTAGCAGAATGTATTTATTTTGACTATATTCGAAAAGGTAATGATACTTTAAAATTACCAAAAACTATACATCATTATTATAGAAGTGGAATGTGCATTATTCTTTCAAAAAATGATATTGATGAACATATAGATTTTACAATAGCAGAAATAGATAATGAAATCGATACATTTATGAAATCAGGATCTGGCTGGAATTTAGTAAGAATTGAAATATTAACTATTGAAGCATATACTTATCGAAGAGCAGTTGGAGAATTATATATACCAACATCACCAAATTTAGCATTAAAGAAAGCTACAATTAATCCCGATAATTCAAATATAATTAATCCAATTACAGGCAAGCAATCTGATAATTGCCTTCAAGGAGCATTAGCTTGTTATTTTGTCAATAAAGATGGATATAATAAGAATTTTTCTTATATATTTACTGCAAAAGAATATAAAAAATACTTGAATATTGTTAATTTGAACGGAATTCGAACACCAACTCCAATATGCCCTAGAATATTTGAAAAAATCGAAAAACAAAATCCTATATTATCTATTAATGTATAGAGATGGAAAGAAAAAGAAGGTCGACCAAAACCATTAATCCATAGTAAGAATTTCTATATTTCAAATTCTTGTACAATTGCAGGGTATAAGTATCCTAGACCAAATGAATGTCATAAAGAACATAAGATTATTCATCTTATGGCATTATCTGAAACTGAAGAAATAGCTTATTCCAATTACAATCTAATAAAAAATGTAGAGCAGAGCTCATGCCAAGGCATAGATAAAGAAAGCAAATATGAAACCAGAACATATTTCTTATGAATTAAAGATAAAGATAAATTAACTTTTAATGATACAACACATATTACAAAAAGACATCTCTATAATAAATGTTTTCTAAGTTTTAATACAAAAAGTAGAAGAGATTATTATAGAAATCATTATTATGGATTAGGAGAATCTTCTCAAGTAATTACAATACCAAAAAATGATGGCAAAGAAAATATTGAGAAATTTACAAATTTTAAAAGAATGATAAATGCTCCATGTGTTATATTTGCCGATTTTGAAGGATTTAATATAAATAAAGATGAGAGTTATGGTAGGAATATGCAAAAAATAGCAGAACAACCTGCCAATAGTTTTAGTTATTCAGTTCATTGGATTGATATTGGAGATATTTAGGAATTCTTTTTATATCATAGATCTAATGCTACAGAAGAATTTGTAAACCAAATAAATATGGAATATAAACGAATTAATGATATTTTAGCAATTAAGATAGATAGAATTGTAACTGATAAATATTGCAAAAAATTTGATAATGTTACAAATTGTTCGATTTGTGATAAACCTTTAGAAAATGATAAAGTTTGAAATCATTGCCATATTTCCAGTAATTATCGTGGTACATCCCATAGTAAATATAATTTAGATTTACAAATAGAAGCTGGAAAAACATCAATTACTTTAGAGAATATGACTCCTAGCTTGTAGCCCAATTATTATCTAAATTAGCTAAAGCATATTAAATAAAATTATTGCGGAAACTTTTAAAAAATATAAATCTATTCGAGTTGGTCAATTCAGATATATTGATTCAATGCAATTTATGAATACAAGCTTATCAAATCTTGCAGAAAATTTGGGTGTTGTAAAATATAAAAATATAAAATATGAGCATTTATATAGAATAAATAAAGATCGATGTATAGAATTACTTGAAAACTATAAAATAATCAAATAACATTATTTAAAACAATATATAGAAAAACAAATTGCAATGTTATGTGTTAAAGGAGTTTATCCTTATGAATATATTGATTCACCAGCTAGATTTCTTGAAACAGAATTATCATCTATCAAAGTATTTTATGATAAAATCAGTGATAAAATATTGCAAGAAGATTATAATCGTGCACAAATAATTTGGAATGAATTTGGATGTAATAATTTAGGTGAATATCACGATTTATATCTCAATACTGATATACTTCTTTTAGCAGATATATGGATCAAATTCTGAGAAACATTAATAAAATATTATAAACTAAATTCTAGTCATTATATATCAGCTCCAGCATTATTATAGGACGTAATATTAAAATATACAGAAATTGAGATTGAATTTTTTACAGATATTAGTATGCATGATTTTATTGAAAAAACTAAAAGAGGTGGTATTGCTATGGCTGTGGAATGATATTTAAAAGCAAATAATCCTAAAATATGGAATGATTATGATTCTTTTAAACCAACTACATGGATTTCATATGTCAATGCAAATAATTTATATGGTTGGCTATAAGTCAATATCTATCTATTGGAAATTATATATGGGAAGGAAGACATGGTCATTTTAGAGGTAATAAAGCTTTACAAAAGAAATATCTTAATATGATTATCAAGAAAAAAGAAGATATTTCAAGAGGATATTATGTAAATATTAAGACTCATTTTTCTATAAAAACACATAAATATCTTAGAGACTTACCTTCTGCAATAGATTCTATTGCTGTAAAACGAGATTGACTTAGTCCATATAATAAAGAACAATTGGAAAAAATAAATAGAAAACAATATACAGCAACTGAAAAATTAGTTCCTTACTTGAGTATTCGAGATAATTATGTGATTCATTATCGAAAGCTTCAATATTATATAAAACTTGGAATAATTGTAGATGAAATTTATGAAGTATTATCTTTTAATCAATCTACTTGGCTAGCTTCTTATATTAAGCTCAATACAAAATTACAACAAAATGCTAAAAATAGTTTTAAAAAGAATTTCTTTAAACTTATAAATAATTCTATTTATGGTAAACTATAGAAAATGTTCGTAATTACTTAGATGTAAAAATATTACCAACTTGTAATGAAAAAGATGAAGAAAAGTTCTTAAAAAATATAATAAACCATTATTTCAATATGCTCGTAAATTATCAGAAAATTTGGTAGGTATAAACTTGGATAAACAATCTGTAATACTCAATAAACCTATTATTGTTGATGGAGCTGTTTTTGATCTTAGCAAGTGACTTATGTATCAATTTTGGTATAGTTATATAAAAGCAAAATATAGCGATAAAGCCAAACTTGAATATATGAATACAAATTCATTTATTATATTAATTGAAACAGAAGATATTTATAAGAATATGACAAAAAGACTGGATATATTTGATTTTAATAATTCTAAAATCATTGGTCTTTTTAAAGATAAATGTTCTAATAATATTATCAAGGAATCATTTTATATTCGAGCAAAACTTTATCACTATGTACTTGCTGATAATTCTTCAAAATCAAAATATAAAGGAGTAAGTAAAATGGGAATGAAAAAAATGACAGATAATAAGTTTAAGCAAAAAATAAATGACCCTTTACTCTTTCACCCTATAAATGAAATTAATGATCCTATGATTTACCTATATTGGTCATGTCTCTTTAATGATATTTCATATAAAGTTAAGAATATTGGTATCCGTTCTAAAAATCATATATTATCTGTAGTAGAATTAGAAAAAACAGCAATGGCTCCTATTAATGATAAAAGATGGGTATTATCTGATAAAATCTCGAGCTTGCCATATGGTCATTGGAGAATTAATGCATATAAAGATATGATTAATAGAAATATTCCTCATATAGATGCAGAAAAAAGAGCTATGAATGTAAAACTTAAACCAGAGATAGAATTTTTAGTCGAAGAACATATAGCATAAAATATTGAGATATAATTCTAATTAATTTTTAAAAGCAAATATTATTTATTTTTTTTGTTATTTTCAATCACACTTAACTTTGCAACTAGCTCATCTAATGACAGGTCCGTTTCATATCTTCTGGCTTCTAACTGGTTATTATGAAACAACCCATAGAGGAAGTATTCCTTAAGATATATTTCATTATTATTTATATCCAATGCTGTTATATAATATTTCACCATCTTATAATATTCTTTTACTGGTATGGATATTTGTTTTGGTGACAGAAACTCTTGTGAAATATTCAATAATATATCAGTTCCATCAAGCAGTGTGAGAATATGATTGGGAAAATTTATTTCTGACATATTTGCCTGGATCTATAGTGAACCTAATAACAGTACATATACAAATTCAGGTTTATTAGGAACTAAGGATCTGAACGATTCTATTTAGAATCGAATTTAAATGATTCAATTCGATTCAATTCGATTTGATTCTTTTATTTAAAAAATTGAATAAAATTTTAATTCGATTTGATTTGATTCTATTCAATTCTATTCGATTAGATTCAATTCGATTCGATTTTATTCAATTCAATTCTATTCGATTCTATTTGATTCAATCAATTTAATATACTGTATATATTGTTACACTTGATTTTTGCCCAAAATCTTTACTACCCCTTGCCCGATTTTTACTAGCATTGACCATTGAAATATTAGTTATTCTAGAATAGTCTTGTATTACAACTCTGTTACTTCACTTTTGGTATCTATTGTATCTATTGCACTTTTACTATTTCTAGAATATTTCTATTTTATTTTATCTTTACCTTTTATATTATCTTCACCAAAGTATTTACCTATGTAAATACTAATACAGTTAGATATTCTGACAAAGATAGTATCTATATATTAGCTTATATTTTTACCATAACATATATTTATCATGTACAAAAATATTATAACTCAAACATATATATAAAGGCTCCAATTTTGCCTAGAAATTGATAGACTTGAACATATATTTTATTAAATAAATAACTTGACCTTTGAAAAACAAATCACCATTGACTCTTTTGCTTGACCTCATACACCTTAGAATTGTACTAATTTGTACGTCTTTAGAAACTATAGCATATCACATTGGCCCTGTCCATCTAAAGTGCCTCCCTGCTACTAGTTCTCTATCTTTATCTTTCTCCTGAGATAGAAATGATATATAACAAATTGGTGGTGACTGTGAGATTGCGACTCGACGATTTCTGCAATTCGTCGAAAACAAAACTTTCGCTAATTACCCTCCTCACGAGACTGAAGAAATGATGACCAATTATACCCCAACGATGATGCCTGGAAGAAATTTGACGGTTAGTATACATCAAGTGAAAAAAGAAGCATCGTCCCCACCCAAAAAAAAGACCCGACCGACAAAGGGAGCGACAAAATAGCTCCAAGAAGAAGAGCAATGAAGACAAAAATGATTGTTATATGGGATCAACAGTTTATAGTAAGAAAAAGAAAAAATTAATGACATTGCTATGATACTCCTATACCATAACCACACTGCCCCAAGAAAAAAAGAAACCAGGAGAAGCCTATCCACAAACTCATAAAATACTTATTACCAACTACACTGAGCTTTGCGAAAACATATAAGGTCAGAAACAGTGTGCTGTATGTTCGGAATCACCAAAGGAGTAATGGCAATTTAAAAACTAGGAAAAATTGTTAATGATATTTTTCGTTTTTCCTCCTTATACCAACCCATTTCCCACTACCAAAGAAACTTTTCCTTTAGCCTGCCTTAAAAAAAACTTACCTTTCCTAATGTACCAAATGCCATGCACAAAGCCAAAGATGGATTGCCATATGCTTGAGAAGCAACGTTATGCCACTACGAAAAATCAGCTAGAGAAAAAAAGAAAGATTAAAGGCAACAATCAGCTAATAATGGTTGCCTAGAAGAAAGAAAGAGAGCCTGTTAAGGTACTTACCTTTCTTGAGACGTTAGCCTCGACAAACATAATGGAACACTGACGAGCATTCATGGTGGAATTCGGCACCATGATGCGAAACTGAGAGCAGCAACAAAGAACCTCTTCCCTCTTCTTGAAAAAAAAAAAGAATGACACTAGTTAATTTCAGTTATCCACAAAAAATAAAGAGAAAATGACATCTTACCTGTGGAGTGACATTGGTCCCAATGAGTACACCGGGATGCCGACGATTATGAAGAAATGTCGTGATGTCACAAGAAACTGCAGATGAGTTCCTAAAGAGAAGGTCCGTCCATAAGAAACAATACGGCAAGAAACTGGAGGCAAAAAGAAGAAAAACTTACCTGAGAGAATTCAGTAGCCAGGGCCAGGGATGTTAATCACCTAGGGTCAAGAAAAACTCGCAGACGGTGAATTGGACATCGAGAGTGAGAGCTATGGAAGAAGAATGGTAAGTAGGATTCAAGAGCCAAGGGATAATGTCACAAAGAGAACAAAGAAGTGTCGCGAACGTACCTGGACTACCCCATAACCGACAAAAGAAAGCACCACCCCAATGATAGAATATACTGGATCAAGATCTCTACTACTGACCACGAAGAAGGCTCCGACGATGACGAGAAAAGAAAAAGAAGATGCAAGAATGGGTTGGCGAAATACAAACCATCCAAACGAAACAAGGAACGAAGAGACACTTACCTGCCCATCCCAAGAGATGTTGAGCCTGTGAAAGGAAGCATCCATCCTAAGACACCGTGCCCAATGACCATACCAGGATACTATTATAATTACCGACAAAAGAAAAGAGAAGACCGTTATGACTACACAAAGGCCCTGACAATGACAAAGAGAGACAAAAATGAGTTAGTAAAAGAGTTCTAGAAAAAAAAAAACTAACTCACCTTGCGAAAGTGCCACCCCAATGATCGTGATGTTGTTACAACTTTCATCACAATTTCGATTATCCTTGCCACCCCGAAAAATTATCGTATTGAAATGCCATCATAATCATGATCAGAACTACAATCATACGTACAGGGAAGACTTGAGAACGATGATGACGCCCTGTACCTACAAACAGAAATTAAAACTCATCAGTGGACAATAGCCCTGATGGTTATGGCAACATTGCAATCATGATTACAATCACGATCATGTTCATGTTCCTGGAAAATCCTAGGAAAAGAGAAGAGAAAGAAAGGGAAAAATAAGACACAAGGGCTTACTGATATAACAGTCCTGACATTAAGCAGCAGGATACCATCATAATTATGATCATAGTCACGATCATGATCATGGCCCCGGAGATCACAACGCTGCATGAAGGAAAAAGCCCTACAAAACCTAAAAATAATTTAGAAGAATTATGTGAACAAGAAAAAAATGAGTATATACACGTACCCCCAGTCCCAATAAAACCCTGGAGTACTGTAGATTATGATCCTTAGATCGTGATGAACCTGCCGTCCAAAAAAAGATTAAAAAAAAAAAAAGCTTAGCAGTAACCTTTTAGTGACTAAAGGAAAGAATATTTCTTGCTACATCAACTTAAGACATAGCAAACTATCATATTCAGTGAACAAATGACAAAACCCAACAGGATAAATAAAACAACCTACCTCTGATGAGATACCATCCAATCGCCATGACAATATTACAATCTTGACTATAACCATGATCAAGATCATATTTCCCCCCAAAAAAAAGAACCTAAAGAAAAAAAAAAGTGTGTTAATGGTAACAACTGCAAAAATCTCGGATGATGATACATACCTGATGGGATCTATGATAAATTCGATCGCAGAGAAGTAATCTGCAGATGCGAGACCTGGGCAACGATTACACCATAATCAAGTCAAGCATGAAAAAGACTCTACATATAGAAAAAAAGAAGAAAATAAAGTTAACTATCATAATGACAACAATGTATGCTAAGCAGAACTAGAAATCACATTCACCTTTATTGATATTATTTTTCGCAAATCACGTGACCAAGCATGAAGTGAAACTTTACCTTTTTATTATCTCTTATCTTTTCTAATTCCTTTGTCATTCCTTATCATTCCTTTAATCACCCCACATTCTATTAGCATGAAGTTATACCTATAGGTGTTTGAGGCTATAGCATTTTATGAAATTATCAAAGCGATTAATATATTTTTCCAATTTATTTATTTAGGTAAACATTTGTTTTAAATTATATTAAAATTTTATTACTTTATTATTATTATAATTATTACATTTTTGTGTAAAAATTTTAAAACCTTGAGGTATCCTTTAGCTACTGAAAGATTCAGCACCCAGGTTATGCAGTATAAATGCAGATATTTTGGTAATCCAGTTCTCCACTTGTATAAGCCTAAATACAAGTTTCATTGAATCCTTGAAACAACCTAATAAACAAAAAAATCAAATATGACAGCAAAATAATTGGTCAAAACCCTAGCTCCAATTATTTGCCACTGGCCAGAACCCTAGCTCCAGTATGTCATTTCTTATCAGTAGCAACTGTTTTATACAAAACACAAAATTCTTTATTGAAAAAAATGAAATTCTTACACATTATTATTATTATTATTGTTGTTGTTGTTGTTGTTATTGTTTTTTCTTTCTTGTTCTTCTTGATAATTGAGAAGACAAGGACCAGGATTCCTTCCAGGATTTAATCGCATCCAATTTGGATTAAGTTTATACTCATATTCAATAAGCATACCATCCCTATCGTATGGAGGACAATAATATTTTGCCCAAGGACTATCCATATGAGCCCAAGAATTTGAGCTAGGACTTGAAATTCTTTGACAATGGAGAAGTTTTCTTTTCAATTCTTTGTTTCTGGATTCAAGTTCAGCAATATGACATCTGAGAATATCAATTATACCTAATCAAGTTTGACTTACAGCCAAGTGATTGGTACATTCTTCTTTAAGAATAATTATTTTCTTTATAACCACTTCCAACTGTTGTTTTAAGAGAAGATTGTTTTGTTTTGACCTGCATAAATATCTTTGTAAATATTTGATATGTTCTTCCAAGTAGTTAACTGTAATTTCCAATGAATTTTTATTGAAGGAGCAAGTGATAGGATGACTTTTGGACATGATGGCAACAAACCTGAAGTAAAGATAAAGGAGAGAAAATCAGTATCCAATATTAAAATACAAAAAGATTGAATTTAAGGAACCAAAGTGATGAATTATCCTTGAATATATGATTTCCTCTTTATGACAGAGAAGGACTCAGTGATCAGCTGGCAGCGTGTCGATACCAAAACAGAGGATACAACTTATGATAAAATACACGCACATATTCAATTATATCAAAACAAATGGAGATAATTTGTCTAATGAAAAAGAAATAATTTTAAAATTGGATACCTTTGGAATTTAATATGCAAAAAGTTGAGATGTGATTGATAAAACTTTGTATTTGGAAAGTTTAATCATATTGACATCAAAATCAGTCTTTAAATATTAGTTTTCTTTGGAAATTGATAAAAACTAATGGAACTTTGAGATCAAATCAGCAATGAAATATTATGCAACTGATGATTTATACTTGATACTGAATTTCTTTTCAAGTTGATATACATCTGTAAAAACCTTAAATAGATTGTTCCAACATGGTTAAGAGATGATAATCAATCAACATGTGAAATTAGAATGCACGCCACAAGGAAAAAAAAATTTTGATTAACACCTAAGGATCCAAATGATTCTATTTAGAATCGAATTTAAATAATTCGATTCTTTTATTTAAAAAATTGAATAAAATTTTGATTTGATTTAATTTGATTTGATTCTATTCGATTCAATTCTATTTGATTCTATTTGATTCAATCAATTTAATATACTATATATATATATATATATTAAGGTAAATATATTACAATATACAACTTTATTAATATATTGTTAACGTGTAAAAAGGTGATAGAAAATAATAAGAAAAAAGGTATAGTAAGTATATCAAGTATATCAAGTATAATAGGTATATCAGGTATAAAGTATATATCAGGTATAAAATACAATATATAGTAGGTATAAAGTGTATATTAAAAATAAGTATATAAGTAACAGAAGAAGAGATAAAAATGAAGGGAATTCCAGACAGGTACTACGCAACTCTGATATTCTCCTAGATTCCATTGTTGAACATTTGTCCTATTACCTGACCCACACACACTACACTTAAGGAATTGCCACACAAGTAGTAACCCCCTAGATCCCCGGATCTACCAATTGATTTGTAGTGCTACCTAACGGCTCAAACCAAATACACATACCTCTTTCGAGTAGAAGATGCACTCCATTGTTACATAACGAGAGGCACGCTCAAGTGACAGACTTGCCAGATTTTTACGCCAACAATATAATATCTAATTAAACATCAAGTTTTTTCTACATATGGAGTATAAATAAAATATTAATTATATCTAATATCTTTTATATAAATTTAATATATACAGTATATGTATATATATATATATAATAATAATAAATATACTATATAAGTAATAATCTATCAAAATTACAACTAATATATAATGATAATCAATTATAGATTATCATTTATTATTATTATTTTTTTTTTCAGGTAAAGATGCTTAATGAATATGCATATTGAGTTATTTATATCCAATTACATATACATTTTAAGTCTATTTGAGTTAATCTCACTTCTAAACCTATAAACTTATTCAATATATCAATTGACATCACGAGAGTGGATCCGTATCTTGGGAGGGATTATTATTATTATTAGGGAATAGCAACTATCTAACCTAATCTATAAATCTTGTCTTGACTGTATCCATCATGGGAGAGATGCAATTATTACCTTTCAGAGATTAATAGAACATTTGAATATTCTGATATTTTTTGTTCAGAACCTCAAAAAAGATAAATTACTCATTGTCATCACCTATGGCTTCAGGTTATATCCAATACTTTTTTCAAGATATAACTCTCTTTTAAGCAAGTGCTGGATTGGGATAGCCTCAGGCTAGGATATTCTTTTTGCATTACAGAGTCTGTCATGCCAGTTTTGGATTAGTGGGCTTATATAAGAACTAGACCAAAAGCCTTTTCTTGAGATTATCATTTATTATATATTGTTTTTATAATGTATCTCTTATATAAATAGAATAAATTTTGAATGATAAAAAAAATTTTTTTTACTAAAGCTAAGTTTGTTTTTTTTGTCAACTTAATTTTATTATTTTTTTTTATTATTTAAAA
>CAJVPV010003495.1:0-11219 GCA_910591835.1 Acaulospora morrowiae | reverse complement strand
CAATTGGGAATGTATTCACTAATAGGCCCAACTAGCTTATCCACCCGCCCCAGCAAAAGGTGTTCGCTTACAGTGGATCCAAGGTTCTTATGGATCTTGGGAAATGCATTCACTAGTGGTTCACTTCTCTAAAGTTTCTGACCTGAGGAAGAATAGTGGAGGATGTTTTTTTACAGGTTTCTTCTTCCCAGTAAGGTGTTCTTGCCGTAGACCAAATGGGTAAAGTTTTGTTTATTTTGTCATAGAAATATCCAAAGTTTTTCGAAAAAGGAAAAGTAAACAAGTAGGGGAGGCACCTGCCTTCAGGAAGTAATGTTTTTAAGGAGAGTATATAGACTTTATTATCAAAAATAAAGATTATTTTTGAGAACGTCTGTTTTTTTTTGGGTTGGCAAAGGAATCAGCAGAAAGAGTTCCATAAATTGAAACCTATATTATATTTATTATATAATTATTTTACTAATATATATTTGAAAGTAAACAAAATTTTTAATAAAATATAAATTACAAGTAATATTATTGGTCTTAAATATTTGAAAATATTAAATAATATATTTGAATATAATATAATTAATATTAATTAAAAAAGGATCTATAGGTTTATAGCACAGTAATTAGTATTCTTAAGTTCAAATTACAAGATATTAGTTCAATTCCAGATAAAGGCAATTAAATAGAATTTAAAGATCCTAATGATTCTCTTTGATTCTGTATTCAATTCTCAAATTTATATTAAATTTAATAGGTGATATTTTACTATCATTTTTAATAGTATTCTAAATTTTATATAATTCTATATGATTTTATTTGATTTCAATTTTTAAAACTATACAATTAATACTTAGATAGACTATTTATATAATAGAAATATGTAATCCTTATTGATTAATAAAAACCACATATGGTTTATACTTAACCTTTAAAAAAAAAATTCTTGAAAATTTATTTTTAAAAACTTTTAATTAAAAAAAATATTAATAATTTTTTTCAGGCTATAATTTTCTAAAATTATTGTTTTATTTATTAATAATTAATTTCAAGATTTTTTTTTTTTTAAAACAAATAAATGAATTTTTTGAATTCTTATTAAATTTTTTTAATTTCTTTAAAAGATTAGTTTAGCTTTTAATATATTTTTTAAATATTTTATAAGACCTGATCCAATGTTTCTAATGAATTTGTGATCTGAAATATTTTCGCCTGAGGTACAGTAATTGCACTACCTGTCAAGATTCTTTCTGTTTCTCTGAGCTAACCCTTGCATAATGGATCTTTTCTTTTAATTTATTCTTGAAAAAATTTATGTTTTCTGATCTCTTGTGTTTCACGATAACTTTGTTGTTGACATTATCATGCTCAAACATATAAAAACGGGACTTATTTCTACCTTATTTTGTAATATAATAATTCAACATTCGTTGTCATAAATAATCTGGTAATATAATATAATTACTATTATTAAAAATAACAATCAGTAAAATAAATAGCAAAATAATAGATGTAAATATTAATATTGCATTGTTTAACTAGAACTCTCAATTGTGGATCCAGAAATGGATAATGGGGTAATTACAATTAAGACAGTGAACAAGAGAATGGACCGGTAGAATCAACGGTTGATTTATCTGAATAAGATTATTATAAAATTTTAATGATGTTCAAGGCCTTTATCTTCATGCAAACGATGTATGTTACAGGATTGATCCAAGATTTATTCAGCAATTTCAAAACATTCGTGCGGAATAACGCACAATAAATGGTAGATGGTGTTGGCACTATTATGGTGAATGACATTTGGTGAGGATAAAAACTATCAAGGAATTGATGATGATATATAAACATCTCCAGGTTTCAACAACTTTACGAAATAAAGCAAAAAAGCTGTAAAGATCTATAACCTATTTAAAAAAAATAGGAGCCCGTAAGATTAAGCAAGTTAGTTTATAGAGTGCAAGTTTTATTCTAAAGCTCAATAATATGCAAATAAAATCATTTTGAAGCCTAAGGCTTGTTCTTCTTTTGCATTTTTGATGTTATATTTTCATTAGCATCTTTTATGCGAAGCCTATGAAAAAAAACAAAAGATTATACTGTATATCAGTTTATATGTAGTTGCATTCCTTTTTAGAATATTTGCGTATTCAGTCAAATGATTTATGTGAATCTTGGAAGAGACAAATTCGTGGCAAAAATGTCAACAAGAGGTCTATCCCCAACGTAATGTTCCCTCCAAATAATATATAAAACATAATTTACTTTTGAATTTATTGAAAACCAAATTATTTTTAATTACAAAGAATAAATAAAATCAGGATGTAGTTTTTGAAGTAAAAGTTGTGAACATGAATGTCACCAAGCTCAAAAAAAATAAAGAATAAGTTTTGATAAATGAGTTTTACAAACTAAAAATTTCCTAAAAATCAAATATTTATAAAAATAAATTTGGCAGTAAGGGAAATGGGAATAACAATTGATACAGCTTTATCTTTTATTTATTTTTTCCAAGTAAAATAAAATAAATCACAGAAAATCAAAAACTATAATTAAAACAAACCAAAATTTCCTGTTAGATCATCTTGCATAAAATATGCCTGGAAGAAATATTTACATCACTGCTGAAACCTGGCTTTCTTGTCCATGAGTTCCAAGTATTTCTAAAAATGCGCATGTTGCGTATGATTATTCTTCTGATGACCATTACTTATTGATTGTGATGACTGAAGATTAAAAGTATCCGTAGGAACAGTCAAAGGTGGGAAGAATTCAAGTGAAGAAATAGGAGAATCACTATTCAGTATATGATCGAATTCACCTCGTTCTTTGTTATCCTTCTCGCGATTCCGATTCTTAATGGGGTTGCAATCGTAGTCTCTACCTTCATCCTCGTCTATATCCCAGTATTTGTCATTTTTTTCACGAGTATCTTGACGTTCATATGTTGATTTTACATCAGCACAATCCTTATGTTCGTCTTTAGCGTTCCCAGATTTCTCTTCGTTCGCATCCCAACTTCGTCGGCTTTCATTGCGTTCATGATCACGAGACCTTTCGTGATTACTAACGGAATCAGCAATGTTTCTGTCCAAATTGTGATTTCTATCGGTTTTTTCATCAGCAATTTCCCAATGTCTGTCACGTCTCTCACGTGGGCGGCCACGTTCATAACCCCCGGTAGGGATACCCCCAGAATTATTCTGAGTCCTTTTTATTCCTTTTTCTTTTTCCATGTTCATTTCCCATTGTCTCGATTTTAGACGGTTACGCTGGTATGCTTCGTTTGTCGTACTTCCACCAACGCCAAAATTTTCTTCAAATTGTTTCGCGTTAGAAGCACTTGAATGTATGGGTGGGGCATAATGATCAACATATCCATTGTGATTCGCCTCATTGTAATGATGAGCATAATAATTTTCACGTCGAGTATCGTATTCATAATTTCTAATATTATCATACCGTGGAATACGATCTCGGCGGTCGTATGAAGGAATATGTGGAGGTCTAACAACAGGGGAAGATGAACGTCTAGCTGGATAACGTGCACGCGGTGAGAGAGACCTGCGAACAGTAGGATACACTACAGGCTGATAATAATAATCGTCAAAACGCTTGGTATTATTATTATCTCTGTATGATAAATGATTATGTGGTGGTGATTGACGGTGATAGTATGAATCACGGTTGGTATCTTTATAACGAAGAAGATCTCGTTCTTTCTCTCTAAATTCTGGTTCTCGATTATGACCATAAGGTGGTGGGCGAATGCGAACTGCATCTCTACCATATTCATGATTTGGGGCTCGAAAGCGATGTGGGTCCCTTTCAGGATCATAATACCTTGGCTGGTCCCGTGGCCGTACTAGCTGTCGATTCCTTTCACGTAATTCCCTTTCTCTCTCCATGATTTTCATGTCCCTTTCACGTCCTTTATCAAAAAGACGTTGTCTCTCTCTATCCAAAAATCGGGGGTTCTCACGATCAAATCCTCTGTCCTTCTCTCTCTCACGTCCTCGATCGCGCTTACGTAGAAAATTTGGTGATTGTCCTTCAATATAGTAATCTTTTTTAGGAATTCTTGGTGAAGGATGCCAAGGTGACTGCGAAGGATCAGATTCGAAATGAGGTGATGGTGTTCGCGGTCTGTGGTGCGAAGAATTATGTCCGGAAATAATTGCGCGATTGGGCGAAGATATGGCCGCCGGTGGTGGTGGTGGCGGTGGTGGTGGCGACGAAGAGTCCACATGCATCATGTCGGAGGATCGTGAATAATATGCATCATCTGCATTAATACTATTGGATCGTGTTCTTTTACGACTACTGCTGTTTCTATCCTTTTCATTTTCTACATATTTGACGCCTCGGTTATACAACGAATCATCATTTTTATCTGAAAGATCGATTTCGTATATTTGTCCTCGATTTTGACTATCATTCTTGTCATCTTTATCATTTTGAACGGTATCCACACTTTGATCGCATGAACGCTCATATTCACGTTCCTGTGGTCCATAACTCTGATCTTTCATTCTCATATAATTTCTGTTCAATTGTCCCTTTGGAGAAAACATAATGGGTTCATTAGGCTCGAATGATTGCTTTCTTCTTTCTCTTTTGTTGTCACCCTCTTCTATTCGTCGTTCAAAACCCCTTTCTCTCCTATCGTGTTCAAAACCCTTTCTACGTTCAAAATCTTTTCGATATTCAATCTCACGACGAGGTTCAAATTCTCTTCGTTCACCGATGTCCCTGGCTCTCATTTCCATTTTGTGATCATTTTCTCGTTTATAGCCAATTTCATTTCGGTAATAATTATCACGTTCTCTTCTATTACGATCATAATAAATTCTTCGGTCATAATCAACATCTTTTCTGTATTCATTTGGCCTTCTGTACTCTTGAGTTTGTTGTTTCTCATATCGGTCTTCCGATGGGCGTTCTTCTGCTGCCTCGACACGAATTGGTCGACCTTCAATATTCTGACCATTCATGGCTTTAATCGCGTCTGAGGCAGCATGTTTTTCCTCGAAAGATACAAAGCCGTAGCCTTTACTTAAGCCTACAAACAATTAGAAATGCTACATAAGTAAACAATAAAGTAATTTTTGAAGCATTGTATCAATCTTAACCCACCAGAGTTTCTGTCCTTAACTACGAGAACCTCATTTACAGTTCCGAATTGATCAAATTCGGTTTTTAACTGTTTTTCTGTAAGTTTCCAAGAAAGGTCGCCAACAAAGATACGCGTCTTGCTAATAGAGACCCCATATCTGCTGCCTGTGCCTAGACCACTTTCATTATTAATGTTCAACGGGGCTTGTGGTAGAGCATCTGTTGGTGCTGTTCCTCTAACCTCATTATTGTTATTCTGCAAAAGGGCATTCGGTTTGGATGGTGTAGCTCCAGTAGTTATAATTTCCAAGCTGGCTTTATAATTATTACGATTTAACTTTACCGGGGTTGATCCTTTAGGCATAATGGTAGTCACACCATTACTTTGACTAACAGGAATAATCCCATTGTTTTCCTCAATATGCGTGCTTATTTCTTCTTCACTGAGCTGCAGATCGATCTGTTCTTTTGATTGTTCATAGGATAATTGATCTTCTTCCCTTTGTAGATCCTGATCTTTCTTACTATTATCCTGTTTTATAACTGCTGTATCCATCCTGAAATATTCAGTCTTTCTTTATCGGCAGTAAACTGATGAGCCTCTTTGGAAACTTTTTCAAAACTGGACCCTTCGGTTCAGAGGCGCCTTTGGATGTAATGTGTGTCTTACTAAAAAATATTTCTTTGGCATGTACGTAAATCGGTGTAACACACAGGATGACGTTCTTTCCTAATGCCACTTTCTCAAACTTGATAAAGAAATTTTGAATTTAGCTAATGAACTATCATATCAAACTATTATTGCATTGATAATATATTTTACAATATTAATATTTGTAAAAATCACTTTACTATTGTAAATAAAGTCTTGGTAAAATTAAAAATATAATTTTATCTGAATTAATTCAACTTTATAATAAGTGTATAAACTTTCTTTTTAGAAAATATATAAAGCAGCAGTTTTTTAGATTATCAATAGATGTATGTTATTATTAAATACAATCCAAGTGGATTTTTTAAAAAAAATTAAACATGTGATCATTTTAATGGCTCAAAAATCAAATATTTTTTTTCACCCCTTATTTAAAATTAATTTTCAATTAAAATTTTTTCTTTTTCAAAGAAACAAGATTCTCCTCTTTAAAGTACACATCAACCTAAGTGGTAATCTAGAGTATACAGAATTGTACCTTTATGAATTGCATTATATTATTCGCTTTATTACCACGCTATAATGAAGTTTGTGACATAAAATCCTTGCGGATCATAATCTAAATTCTTTGAAAGACCACAGCGCCGTATTAACTGAGGGTACATAATAATTAACAAATTTTTTCAAATAAGTACGAGTTAATCCAATCACTTTTAACATGACTTAACTACTGAAACTTGTACCTTTTATCGGCGAGGGATACCGCGACCTCGACCTCTAAATGCTCTTTGTGCTCCTCCCCTTGGCATTTGTGGGCCTGATTGTGGCTTTTCAGATTGCGGATTTTTCACAGTTTCATCGACACTTAATATCAAACACGCGGCTTCAGTGGCAGCAGATATTGAATTTATCTTCACAATCACTGGTTCCCAGACAAATGCTTCGAAGTTATCGGCAACAGATTCACTATTAATATCAACACCGTACCAAGTGGCACCTAAAATGTAATATTAATTGTTATTATTTAGTTTAAGATGGTGCAAATTCTTGTGAATAAATACCATGGGCATGTTTCATCCTTAGGTTATTCAAAATGTCTGTCGCATCAAAGCCAGCATTGTCACACAGTTGACGAGGAATAATTTCAAATGCACGTGCATATGCGCCGATAATCAATTGCTGTTTCCCCACAATTGTTCGAGAGTGGTCACGAAGATATTTAGATAACTCCATCTATAAATTTTAATTTGAAACGAACAGTTTTTCAGCTTACTCTATATAACAGCTTTTCTAATACACAAAAAAAAAAAATTAAAAATTAAAAGCGAACCTCCGTCGCGCCACCACCGGCAACTATCAAATTATTTTTAATAGCTCTCTTGACTATCATTATGGCATCATGTAAGCTTCGTTCGACCTCAGCAATGAACTGCTCGGCACCTCCTCTCAAAATGATTGTGCATGTTTTTGCCGCCGGACAACCTTGGAATAGATTGAACCTTTCATTTCCAATTTGTCTTTCTTCAAAACGTTCACATGTACCCAGATGTTTCTCATCAATATCAGAGCATGTGGACTGAATAGACCCGCCAACCGCTTTCACCACACGATTAAGATCTTCAGCAGGCACTCGACCAGCGCAGAAAATATCTCTATCAGCGAAATATTGAGTGGCCAAATCACCAATAGGCAACTTGGATAATACCACTTTTGCTCCGGTCTTAACGATGTTTTCCAGTTTTGAAAATATAATAGACCATTCAGCGTCGACAATAGCTTGATATTCCTAATTTTTTTTTGTATTAATTAATATTTACATAAAAAGGTTAAAAACTTTTTATATAAGAATATGCCTCTACATACATTAACATCTTCGACGCGAACTTCCGCATTATCTTTTTCTGCTTTTAATTCTAGTTCAACGTTTAACAATAAAATTTTTGGGTTGGTGAAAGATTTAGGCTGTTGTTCAAATCCAGCGTAAGAAAAGGTTTTTTTGAATGCGACACCATTGACAATAATCGAGTCCTTTAAATTTATATATGCATATCATAAAAATCAGTAATGAAATCATCCTGTCATATTCAATAAGATAATTATTATGAAGCTCACTTGCATGGCACCTCCAGGAACTCTCTTTATCCCAATTAGCTTTTCATTCAACTCTTCCTGATCTAGAGTCAGTACTGCATCAACGACCATTTCTGTGAAAAAATCTTTATGCGAATGAATTAATTTTGAGGACATGGCCGTTCCAGCACATTTCAAGAGTAAGTTTCGGAATTCCCTAATGAAAAAAATTTTTGTTCTAGCAATCGAAATTGTATATACTATAGTTGTTTTATAAGAACTTACGCCTCATTATCACGTTCAATTTTGACGGCAATTTCCTTAACCTTGTTAATGGCCTTTTAATTTGAATTATCAAATCATTAGTATTTTCACTGATAAAAAAGTTAGCAAAATATTCGCGAATTTTTTTTTTACCAATTGAGCAGCTTTCCGATAACCCTTAATTATTACGTGAGGGCTGACTCCCTCTTCAATATATCCCTTGACTTCTTTTAGAAATTCGCCTGCAAGCAGGACCACACTTGTTGTTCCATCACCAACCTATTATATTAGATATTAATCGAATATACGCGTATGATAACGTGATCTAAGTTCCAAGGTATTTATGTAATGAACCTACTTCAGCGTCTTGCGATCGAGCAATGTCGACGAGAGTTTTGGCTGCGGGATGCACAATGTCAAGGAGTTTCATGATTGTAGCGCCATCATTTGAAATAGTCACTTCGCCTGGAGCAATATCACATTAATGGAAGGCATTCATTTGCATAAATTTATTATATTAGTAGTATTCTATTAAAAATACCTTTTTCATCAACGATCAATTTGTCCATGCCTCTGGGTCCCAGAGTTGTCCTCACTGTGTCAACTACTGCTAGGCAAGCGTTTATATTCGATAAAAGTTGACCGCGACCTTGGGATGCATCTGTTCCTTCTTTGAGCAAGATTATTTGGGGTTGCTGAAAACATGAAATATATAAAATTATTTATTATTACTTCAACGTTAAAGTTGGATTTTCAAATATACATCAAGTTCTTTATTTAACGAGCACAAAAGTCACGATGTCAAGTATAAAGATGACCTAATCGCGCTCTAATAACGCGAACCTGAACTAAATGCTCTCGGTTTAGACGAGAGAATTTCAATTGGAAACACATACAATCATGGGGAGACCTCGACCAGCCATCTTTGAAAAAAAACACAGCGAGCCTTATGTGAAATATGGAAATATTATTTCATAAATCTGAGGACGATTACGTAGGATGTGACAATGTTACCAATCAGCATATCATATCTGTGTACCATATATATATATATACTCATGTAAATATTATTTTTCACTTGTATCCGAATAACGATCTCGAACCCCAACTTCCTTTTCAAATAAATAAAATATGGCAGAACAAGTTGCAAGAGGTAACCAATACCAATACACTGCTAACTCTAATCTTGTCCTACAAGCAAATCGATCAGAATTACCTCGTCGAGATCATGAGCCTTCTGGTGAGCCAGAATCGTTATGGGGGAAAATCAATCCGAAAGATTTTGGTACCAGAGCACAAAGGGATACCGTAAAGGATCTACAAGCAAAAAAGAAAAAAGCTCAGGAAGCTGCAGAAGCAGAGGAGAAAAAGAGGCGAAGAAAAGAGGAGAGGTTCGTCTAGTATTACCCTTTTTTTTCTTTCGAGTTGTTTTCCTGATATTTTTATTAAATACAACTATTTCTTTAGTGCGTTAAAAAAAGCCTATGGATACTCTAATGTATTGGCAGCTACCGAATATTTTGATGGATTATCTTACAGACCACGGACAAAAGAGACACGAGAGACATACGAATTGATCTTAGCATTTGTTCATCAAAACCTCGGTGATCAAGCTCAAGATGTAATTAGAAGTGCAGCAGACGACATTCTGCAAATTTTAAAAAATGATTTACTCAAGGATTTTGACAAGAAAAAAGATATTGAAACGGTTATTGGTACCATTGCATCAGACAGATTTGCTCAACTAGTGAATTTGGGGAAAAAAATAACAGATTATCACCCTGGGGATGCCATGAATTTAGATAAAGACGGTGAAATTTCAGGCGAGATTGACGATGAACTTGGAGTTGCTGTAGTATTTGATGAAGAGGAAGAGGAAGAAGATGAATTTGGAAAATATGAAGTTGAGTCCGAGGAGGAAGATGACGATGAAGGCGGTGTGGAAGCAATGACAACAGGTGTATTAGGTGTTGGTCAAGTTGAGGATGAAGAAGATAGAGAATTTCATTCAGATGAGGAAAACGAAGGGTTCCGAACTGTTACTGGTCCAGACACAGCAAAATCAAAGAAGGTCACTGGTGCACAAGCTATACAGAAGATATCTCCGCATGATATTGATGCCTTCTGGCTTCAGCGTCTAATATCAAATTACTATCCGGATCCACACACTGCACAAGAAAAGACGGCGAATACCATGCAAATACTTGAATCAGACAGAAATACTCGTGACTGCGAAAATGAATTAATGAATCTTTTTGATTATGACAAATTCGACTTGGTCAAGATATTGACAAGAAATAGAGAATTAATTTTATGGTGTACGAAACTTGCAAAAGCTGGAACAGACAACGCCAAACGACAAAGTATTGAACGCGAGATTCGCGAGCGAGGATTAGATTGGATTCTTAAGGAACTCGGAGGAGAGAGAATTCGTCGTGGTGAAGGTGCCGCCCGGAAAGGTGTGGTTGAGGATGCAATGGAAATAGATGATAAACCTGTACCAGTACATGGACCAATTTCTGCTTCTGTCAAGGCTACTTTGCCTCCGGTGACGACGGCGATACCTAAAGCTGTAGTTGATCTCGAATCGTTAATGTTTACACAAGGTGGACATTTAATGTCTAACAAAAAGTGCAAGCTGCCAGAAGGATCTCATAAAATTTCAAAGAAAGGTTATGAAGAAATTCATGTACCAGCACCTAAACCGAGACCGTTTTCTGATAACGAAAAGCTCATACCGATTACTGATCTACCTGATTGGATTCGTGATGCCTTTAAGGGAGCAAAATCTCTAAATCGTATTCAAAGTAAATTGTATCCTGTTGCATTTGGAACGGATGAAAATATATTGTTGTGTGCTCCAACTGGTTCAGGTAAATATCATTATTCTCTCTAGACTTGTTTAAATTATTTAAATGATAGTTTGGTCTTAAATTCGATTTTAATTAAACACAGGAAAAACTAATGTTGCGATGTTATGTATCCTCAACGAAATGAGTAAGTGGCGTCAAGAAGATGGCTTCATAGATTACGACAAATTTAAAGTTGTCTATATTGCTCCTATGAAGGCTCTTGTGCAAGAAGTGGTCGGAAATTTTTCAAATCGCCTTCAACCCTATGGTATAAA
>CAJVPV010003494.1:0-11220 GCA_910591835.1 Acaulospora morrowiae | reverse complement strand
AAAATCTTCTAGAAACATATTGACAGCCTGATGAACATGTTCATTCTTGCTTGGAGCTTCTCCTGGTTCGAGAATCATAACGTTTAAAGGTGCTATGGATAACGCTGGTTTTATGTTCATTCTAATAGCTGCATCAACATATTCAATGTCGAACCTTGACTCTACTAAAGATCATATCTATTTTTGTTTGCCATTCTTCTATAATAGAACTTACACCAAAAAGATTCTGATTTTCTATCGGTTCTCCGCTTAATTTGTCAGGCTCTAAATGCTGAAATTGAAAGACTATCCACAATGTTGCATGTGCAGTAGCTTGGGTTACATTATAAATATTGCCATATTTGAAGGTCTCATTTCTCATATTGATGTTATCTATGGCTGCGATATTTAGAACATTCGGATTCAGGTTAAGTCTTGACTGAGGTTCTATTATTAACATCTTTTTTTTCTGAAGACGCACTTCATGATCTTTAACGTGCAATACTATTTGAACCAAATAAAGAATCTTATATAAATATCCTATCATTTTTAGTCACTGACAGAGGAAAGAAAGAATGTGTATGAACCAGATCTCTTGATGAGGAAAAGCAATAGTAAGTATCACAGAAGCGGAGAAAAGAGAAGATAAGTTGGTTTTTTTTTTATCCAATTGTGGTGAAAGTTTGTTTTTCTTTTTTCATTTTCTGGCTAATACTTGTATCTTCTTCTCTTTTATAGCAAAAATTAAGCCAAAAAAAAAGTTAATGAGAGGAGATGACATTTCATCATAATATTCCTTCAAGAATTCTGATTCTTCAAGTAATTTTAATATCTTTTTAAGCTTGGATTGTTCCTGTAATATAGAGTGAACAAGTTTTCTTCCAAAGGCTTTGTATTTAGTGATTTTTAATGGTGATATCTGTATTACATTAATCTTAATATTTTTGATTGCAAATGCTATTTTTATTAGAAAAATACTGAAAACTGATGAGACAATAGAAGGTACACTAATAGCATCCTGTTTTTCATGTGTATCTATAATGATGTTACCAAGAATCTTGATGAGTTCTTTCAATAAATTAACCTTCATGGTTTCGTTTTTAGATTCAGCAGTCTGCTTAATCTATTTGCTAAAAAACTTCAGAGCAAGAGTAGCATCGGCGTCATATTGTCCTTGTTCAAAGCATGAAACTGAACATCTTCCTTTTTCCAACTGAGTATGCAAATAGCCTCTGTGCATTATAAAGCAGTTTGTGCAAATGAAACAAGAATTATCATGACCGATAAATGTCTTCATTGACCATTCACCACATTCAGTAAGCACTGGGCAATTAAATAATCCATAACATGGGGCTTGAATTGTATATTTACATATTTTCCATATATATAATGTGCATGTTTTACCTCTTATTAAAAAGCATTTATATCTGTTACAAAGCAAACAGTGATGTGAAGTAATAATACTTTCTTCAATTAACCATATCACCCTTATGCACTTTCCGAATACAGGTTTGTGTATAACATTTTGATCAAAATTAAGGTGATGTAAACAAATGCCTAACTTTGACACATTATCTTTAACTTTTTGCACAGCTTGAGAATCAATTTCCCATGTACCTGATAATTGCTCCACACATCAATCTCCTATGTTATTATACCTCTGAATTATGTGTTGATCATTGTCATTGTCAATAATGACGCATTGTGTTAACTTGATTTTATGATCGGGAGTAATAGGAGGAACAGGTTTTTCAAACTCTTCCCTGAATACTTCCATCTCATCATCACTTTCAAGAGATTCGTCATCATCCTCAAGTAATTCATTATCATTTTCAAGTAATTCATCATCTGCTTTTTCAATTAATCCAGTTATCATTTCTTTTGCTTTCTCTAACAAATGATAGTTGAATATAAGAACTCTGTCACGTGCCTCTGCTGCTTCAATAAAGTCATCATAAACCTCTTCTTCGTGATTAAATGAATCTTCATGTAAGAATCCTTTCATAGACTTCGTTTTATTAGACAATAATTTTTTTTTTGAAATACGTGTACTATTACTGATAATTGAGCATTATAATAGGTAGCTATAGGAAGCCTGAAGATACATTAGTCATATGATTTGTAATACATGCATGTGCTTGACACCAATGCTCTACAGATGGAATCACGACAAACCTAATATTGGTTCCTGAATGGCCCACCACCTAAGCAGTAATAATATTAATCAAAGGATGTAATAAAATCTGACAGATCCTGAGCCCCTTTATCTTGGTGAGAACAGATGAATGCCAGATTTTTAAAGAACCTTCACTATGCTTTAGACAAAGATTAATAGTCCTTCAAATAGATTGAGCAGATAACAGTAGGTTCTCATCATGCAAGAAAGGTTTCACCAGTTAAGTATCGCATCAAAGTTACCAATAATGCTAAGAGTTTGACTAAATCCAATCACTATCACTAATCTTTTCTTGGGTTTGTGTAACATGGTGCCAATTACATGTATTGCAGACACATAAAACCTTATCATTTTTTTTGTACTTTTTTTAATGAAGATGGAACGGAAACGAAAAGATATTATTATTAGACTTTACAAGTTTTATTACATTAAACTGGTTTTTATTAGCATGGAGTTCTTATGACTTTCTGGAAATGAGTTTTGTGAAGAAAAGGGCATACTTGCAGGTCATAGATTACAAGATGTGCATCGAGTAAGCTTTATTTTCATTAATTTAGAGTTTTTAGAGTTTTTAGGGTTATGTTACTAACAGCAACGTCAAATAGGTTAATGTTTATAAGGAAAAGCAAAACAATAAAGACTATAATGTAGATAGTCAATATATAATTGCTTACATGTCCTGACTTACAAATTTTTTTAGATAGGTAAGAGTTAACTTTATTTTCTATTATTTATTACAGTTAAATAAATAATTAATTAAATTTAATTGATTTTACAGACTCTATCTAAAAAACAAGTAATCATAATAGTAATTATTATAGTCATCATTTTTATCTTTATCACTATTGTAATTATTATTATTATTATTGTCATTATTGTTATTTTTATCATTTAGTAAATGATATCATCTCGGTGATTATTATCTAAAACTTTTCTAAATGACATCACCTTGGCAATTACTATCTAGAAACTTTTCTAAATGATATTACCTTAAAATGCTAGTTCTTAACAATTACTATCTAGATTATTGTAACAGTTCATATGATTTGCTATTTTTAAAATAAATTATATTAGTTCCCACTTGTGGTTATAATAATAATTAATGTAGTCATTGTTTTTATTTTATCATTGTTATAATTATTACCATTATTACCATCTTTATTGTGGTTTTTATTATCTAGACTAAGGTACAGAAATTCTTTTAAATGATATCACCTTAAATACTAGTTCTCGATGATTACTATCTGGAAACTTTTCAAAACGAATATCACTCTCTCCTAACTACTTTGATTGTATTGAAAAGGTACCTGATTATGAGTAATTCGAGCCCAAACATACATCAATTTTTAAAATAAATTATATTAGTACCCATTCGTGATATTTAATTATTACCATTATATCATTTTTATTGTGATTCTTATTATCTAGACTAAGATAGAAATCCTTCTAAATAATATTACCTTAAATTCTAATTCTTGTAATTACTATCTAGAAACTTTTTTAAACAAATATTATCTTAAAAATGTCAGTTCTTAACGATTACTATCTAGATCTCTGTAATGGTAGTGGCTCATATAGTTTTCTATTTTTAAGATAGCACCTATCCGAAATCTGTAATTATTACCATTTTTATCATCTTTATTATGATTTTTATTATCTAGATTAAGATGCAGAAATTCTTCTAAATAATACTATCTTAAATGCTAGTTCTCGACGATTGAAACTTTTCTAAACAGATATTATCTTAAAGATGCTAATTCTTAACGATTACTATCTAGATCTCTGAACAGTTCATATAGTCTCCTATTTTAAAATAAATTATATTAGACCTATTCATGATCTGTAATTATTACCATTATATCATCTTTATTGTGATTTTTATTATCTAGACTAAATACAAAAATCCCCAAATAATACTACCTTAAATGCCAGTTCTCAATGATTACTATATAGAAACTTTTTTAAACAGATATCACCTTAGAGATGCAATTACTTTCTAAATCTCTATAACGGTTCGTATAGTCTTCTATTTTAAATAAATTATATTAGTACCTATTTGTAATTCAATTTTTATTATCTAAACTAAGGTACTAGTTCTCAACGATTGTTATCTAGAAACTTATCTAAATGAATATTACTTGAAAAATGCTAGTTTCTAGCTATTACTATATATGGTTCATACGGTTGACTATTTTTAAAATAAATTATATTATCGACTGTTTGTAAAAAATAAATAGGTGTATTATTAGAAATTTGAAAATACCTTTGTAAGTTGATAAAATAGAAAGCGCTATAACATTATTGGTGTGAAATGACGGATGATCTTTGTGAGCTAGATTATTCTCAGTTTTGTTTTTTACTTTAATTTAAATTTTTGTATAACATAGTATTTATTTTTCTAAATCACCACACTACACCTTATAAGTTAACTTTTTTTTATAGAAACCTTCGAAATTAAGGTTTAAAAACAGCCCGCCATTGCAGTTCAATATAAAAATTGAATTTTTTATATGAATATTGATCCCTCAAGTTTTATAAGAAAAAATTTACCCTTATAATCTGTGTGAAAAATCATGTGACTGATATAGTTTTAATATTAAGGATTTAAGAATTAAATACAAATTTAAAAATAATTGGTTAACAGATGTTTTATAATATATATAATTTAGCTTTGATATAAAATCTTGAAATTTAATATACTGTATTATTGTATTTATAAATTAATTAATAAATAAGAATTGCAGTTTAATTTTTTTTTTTTTTTTTTTTAATCCTGCAATCAGGTTGATGTCATTTATTTATTTAATCATAAAGAACTATTACAAGTTGAGAATCTATGCAAAGTATAAATTTTCCCGATCCAACTCACCCATCTTTAACTGAAACCTCTAGATGCAATTTATGGGGGTTAAGAATTGCAATTTAATTAAAGACAAATATATATATATATAGTATATACAGTATAGTGCAAAAAATTTTGATAAAAAACTCTTTCTCATTATTCTTTCTATACTTAAAAAATTTTTTTTTAAGAAATTTTTGGGTTGTTTATTTTTTTTTCACCCTTCTCTTTTTTTCCTTTCTATTTTTCTTTCTCTATATTCTTTTATTCCTCTTTTTTATTCTTTCTTTTTTCTTTCAAAATATCTCTTTTTTATTTTATTTCCTTCACTTCCTTTTTTTTTTTTCCTATCAAAGTTAAGTTTTTTTTTTTTTCTCTTTTACAAATATCACTTTATAATATAAATCCTCTGGCCAGTTGACTCCTTCTTCTCAAGAGTCATCAAGAAGTAATAACTTCTCTCAAAATATGGGTTTTAGGATTTTCTTCCTTCTGTAGCTTCATAGAAAAAAGATGGTAAGCTTATTTCCTCCAAAAGATTAATATAATTATTATTACCAAATCTGATGTTGTTTACTTATTAATAGTAAGACTAGATATATCTAAAAAACCAGTGTATAACTATTATTATCCAAAGTCTCCAAATGAGTTGTACCCCACAGTATCCAAAATAATATAGTAACCAATATCAATACAATTAGTTTAGTTATAGGTATCATGCTAATGATTAGAATACATAATAGAATAATACATGAAAACTAGAGATTCTAGTTTCCCTACAATGCAAACTGGTAATAGTAATACAAGTTTCTTGCTTATCTCTTCAACAATATAGGTTTTGGTATACAAGATTAGATAACAACATCTATAAGAAATTTCAACTTTATTATATCTAACAATTCTTCTTAACAACCATTATCACACATTTAATATTCCTTCTTTATCTTTCATTGTTTTATACTTGTGCTGAGTTTTACTCAAATACCTGAAAAATGCAGCCATATATATAAAACTTTTTGTAAAAAATAACAATCTCCTTTTCTACTTGCTGCAGGTGTAACAACTGTTATAAGCTAGTGTAACCTATAATTTGTCACAATTTTAGAAAGATAGAGAAGATCAAATACTAGGTAGTTAAATAAAAAACCAATCCTTACTAGTAATATTCTAGTCGAGATAGTGATTATTTAACTATTTGAGTAAGTTATTTTGATAAAGTTTAAAATAAAACTTATTCTTCGTTTGCTATACATTAAGTTATATTTAGAAAGCAGGCATGTCAATCCTAGTTATAACATGGAGACCAACCTATATATAGTAGCTATAGCATCTTTATATGATTAGATAACTAAAACTTTCTAGGTAGCTAGATGCTATTTAAGATATAATATAGGTTTTTTCTATATTCTTGGATAGTGTTAAGAAGCTTAAGTAAAAGAGTTATGTATATTGAGCCTGGTATTTAACTTTTTCTGACAAAGAGAGACATATATTATGCTATAGATTTATAAATCTTATATTACAAGTCTAAAAATATAAATAAAAATAAAGCAGACACCAGTCTGATTGCGGGTTAAAAAAAAAATAAAAATAAAAATAAAAATAAAAATAAAGCATGAAACCATTTGTTCCTTCAAAAAAAATTTTTTTTTAAATTGTTTATTTATTCATTATTTAAAAACTACTATACATAAATTAATAAAAAACATATTAAAATAAAGCTAAAAATAATTTTGAACAAATAAACTCTCTCTTTATCACGTCTATTTTATTAAAAAAATTTTTTTTATAGTAATTTTAAACAAGAAAAAATGGTTTATACTCTTTATCGCAAGTAAGCCCCAGCTCAAAAACTCAAGAACCTTTAAGACAATTAGTGCAATAGGATGGTACCTTTGGTCGAAATCTACTCAAGTTTGGGAGTTTTGCTTATCCTTCAGTTATATGAGAAAAGGCCTGTGGTGGTTTTCTTTTCTTTTGTTCTCTTGTATTCCTCCTTCCTTTTATTATATTACAAAAACCATTCACATCAATATTATTATATTCATTAAGTCAAATACTTTTCCAAAAACACACTCAAACAAAGTTGTTGGGTTTATTGTTTGTTTTAACACAACCTTTATACATAACTCTACCATAACATTATTTACTGTACTATTTCAAAATTTTCAAAAAAATTTTTTCAAAAAACCGAAATCAGTTTATTCTTTTTAGATGATTGTCATTCTTTAATCATCCAATCAGATTTTACCAAAATAACAAAGAAAAAACTGAACCTGTTTAAACCGGTTTTCCAATACAACAACAACAATAATAATAACTACCACAATAACAAACAATGTCAATTATACTTTATTATTTATGTCAACAAGGGTCATATCTCTAAGACCAGTGCCAGTGCAAAGGCTAGACAATTGGTCACCTTTTAGATATTCTTTTTGTTTATTAGATTTTATAGTTTAAATAACTTAGTTTTAGTTTCAGTAATCAATGTTATTGTAATTCCAGTTTATTTTTTTTTTCAATTTTTTTCTATTTCCTATTATTTTTACGTCCAATTCAAAAACTCCAAGTAAATAAGCATAGCTGCTCTCAGCTATATTTAGCATATATAATATTGTTCTAAATTCTTTTCAATATTAGTTAGATATAGATAGGTAGACAAGTTAATATTTAACTTGTTATATGTTTTTGCACCCAAAAGATGTTGTTTCTTTTACAAGTGTATATAACTTTAAGTATAATACTAATTAATAAAGAAATGATATTTACCTACCAGAAAAAAATAAAATAAAAAATAAAAAATAAAGCTAAAAATCTAAAGATTTTATTAATATATAATTAATAATTAATTTTTTCACCATTATTTTCAATTATTAATTTACATTTCTTTTTCATTAAATCTATAAATTATTTAAAATCTTATTTGGTATTTTATTTTATTTTTCTATTATAAATTGTTCTAATTCTAAAATATTTTTTGATAATCTTATTTCTATATTTCTTTTAGTAATAGTTTAAAAGCTTGGAGTTTATCCTTAAATTTTTAGTAGATACTTTAAATAGGCCAGTTGATGTAAGTTGCCAAATCTAGAAATATAAATATCAAGCAAGATACAACTCCTACATACTTTATTTTACTGTATGATAACCATATTAAAAATGCAAGTAATTACAGTTTCTTGCACTAGTTTCAAGATCTTTTTATTTTAATAATTAAGTTTAATCATTATAGGACAACTTTTGGCAATCATCATACTCCAATCAGATAATCATTGCACTGCAACATTTTTGTGGTGATCACAATCTTAACACTCACTATATCAGCATATGAAATAGTTTTGCATGAGAAATAATATATAACAGGTTATAGTATCAGATACTATATAGGTTCTATTCAATCATCTTTATCTGGAATTGAATCAATATCTTATAATCTGATCTGTGAAGTGTTAATTATTATACTATAGATCCACAGGTAAATATAGGTTTCTAAATTAAAAACAAGAACATAATTCAAATGTTCCTCACTATTAAAAAAGTTTTTTTTTAAATATAAAATCAAAAAAAAACTACTTACAAAGGTTTTTTGCAATTTAGACTATTTGATCCAAGTGTTTTTTAAATTATGTCCCTATTAAAGTAATAAATAAATAATTATATCTCTTTTAAAGAGACATAATTGATCTGTGAAATTTTATATGTTAAATAGTTTAGGGACCTATTCTTATATAAAGGTCTAATTAAAGTTATTCTTTGCAAATAATTCTACAAAACTAATTATAATTATATAAACTTTAATTTAAAAATTTTTTAAGTTTGTCTTAAAATCAACTTTTATTAAAAATTTTTGTTTATAATTAAACTCTAAATTTTTATTAAATAAATAAAAAATAAATATTATTAATAAATAATATATAATTAAAATTAATATTATATAAATTTTTAGAAAAATATTTTGATTATTTAAAAAAATAAACATTATAAAAAAAATATTCTATGATTTAAAAGATATTAAATTTTTTTTTATAAAAATTAATAAATATAAATAATATACAATTTATAGCAAACTTATACAATATGTAATAAAAAAAATTGATTTTTTTATTTCTTATGTAAATTTATAACAATTGCATTATATTATATGAATTATATATCATTTTGTAGCTAAAAACATTAATTTTTTTTATTACTAAGTTTCAATATTTGATTCATTTATTCTTACTTTTAATAATCAACTTATAATGTCAAGGTATTGATTCTATCAAATTTTTTATTATTACCCTAGAAATAAAATTTTATTTCTCAATTATAAATTATTTCAACTTACTAAAATTTTTTGGCATCTGTCTTTCCATGTTTTGTTTGACTATTGTCTATAAATTTTTGATAGGGTTCAAGTCAGGACTGCACAATAGCCAATCAATAACTTCTGGAATATTATTTGTAAAAAATTTCTTTGTTACTTTACTTGTATGCTTAGGATTAGTGTTACAAATTGTTAGTTGGAAAATTCAAAATTAGTCAATCAGATTTTAGAATTTTTAGTTACAACTAGTTGATTATATTGAAAACAACTAATCAATTAGAAAAATTTTTATCAACTAAGATTACTACTTAGGATTATTATTTTGTTGAAAGTGCCAATGATCCCCAAGCATTTCCTTAATCTTCTCAAGTCTATTTTGCAAAATTTCGATATAATATGAACCATCTATTATGTATTAAAAGCAAAATAAACTTGTTTTTTTCTCTACTGAAAACTCACCCCAAGCAAATAATAATTTTCAGTTTTTTGATATAGGAGAAACTGGGTATCCACTCTTGTATCAATGTTCCAATGTATTATAAAACAATTGAAATGCTATTTCATTACTAAATAATATGTTTTTTCAATCATTCTTTAGATAACACTTTGTCCATTCAATTTTTTTTTTGTTGTATGCATTTGTTAACATTGGTATAGCTAATATCACTTGATTTTATAAAAAAGAGCTTTCAGATACCAGCCAATTGTATGATAAGACACTTTAGTATTTTTTTTCTAATTTTGTTACTAAAGTTTACAAAGAAATAATATCATTTCTTCGAATATACTGACTGATCATTTTGAATAAGTTATTAGTAATTTTTTTTACATAACTATTTTCATCTTTATGATTTATTGTTTCAGTTTTCTGAATTTTTTTAATGTTGTAATGTATTGTTGAAGAAGAGAGCTTAATAAGTCTACATAGTTCTAGCACAAAATATACACCCTGGTTTCAGAAATGTAATAACTTTTGCTTGCTTTTTTCATTTACTATTTTACTTATCATGATACAGATTGTGCAAGATCTGACAAGCCAAAGTGACTCTATAAACACAATTTTTTAAACTGACAGTATAATTGTTATTGTGTTAAAAAATCTCGTGAATCTGATTAAAAATGGTCAAGTTTTGCATGTGTGACTTTAATTACATGAAATAACAAGTTTTTTTGTCACACACTATATAACAAGGTATTAGACTTAGATAACCAAATTAACAAAATCCAAAACCTGTAAAATAAATTTAAAAAAACAATAATTTTATTAATATTTAATAATCTTTATAGTAAAAAAAAAACACTAAAGGAACTTAAAAACAAAAAAAAAAAATACAAAACAGTAAAAAAAAAGTTTTGATCAAATTATACAGACAACTTTACAAACTATAGAAAAAGATTTAAAAAGATCTCACAGCAGTAGAATTCTGTATACTATTATAACAACTCAAAAACCTTATATTAAAAGTTATAAGATTCTTTCAATTAATTTTTAATTACCAGTAAATAAACTATTATGAAGTACAAAAAATCAAAACATAGCTTCATCTCAAATTAAAGAATATATATACAATCTAAAATCAATATTGTAAAAGACATGCTTAATAGAGGTAAAAAAGAAAATTAATCAAGAAATTCTTAAAACAATTAAAATCAGATATCTAAACCTTAAAAATAATCAAAGAAAAATTGTACAAATACTAATAAATAACATTGCTGAAACTGCCCAATTTTCATAAATATTACTACTTAATTGTTACTTAATTATTACTTAATAGTTAAATAATAGTAACAGAGCAGTTACAATTGTGTTAACTATTATACTACTGCATTTTATTGTTACTAAATTACTACTAAATTGCTACTGTATTGTTATTATATTGCTATTATATTGTTACTAAATTATTTTTATATTGC
>CAJVPV010003493.1:0-11221 GCA_910591835.1 Acaulospora morrowiae | reverse complement strand
TATATATATCAATAAACAATGGCATCTAATGCCCGTTCTACTAAAAAAAAAAAAAAAAAAAAAATATATATATATTAAAACTTAACAAGATATTATTATTGCTGAATATAATTATTAAGAATTTGAAAACATGCTTTTTTTATCAAGATGTTAAATATTTTTATTGTTCTTGTTTATCAAATTCTTTCTTAAACAATTTCCAAAATAATTTTCTTTGACTCTTTAATATTTTTTTAATAATATATATATATATATTTTTATTTCTAATTAGCTATAAGTTACTATGTTTATTAATATTTTAAATAGAATACATTAATACAATTTTGTATTATTGCTAAATATTTTTATAAGCTACAGTACATCTATAAATAAGTTTAATAAATTTATATATAATTCTTGAATTTTTAATATCAGGATTATTATATTGTTCATATAATCTAATTATTTACTAACTATTTCACTACAAGGAAATTGGTTAATTAAGCTATTATTGTATGATATTAACTATTTTAGACTTTCTAAATTCTTTCGACTCTTTAGATAAAATTATAAAAAATAAATAAAATTGCTTCTCTCTAATAAGATGCTTTGCTAATTTCAATTAAAAATTTATTATCAATCAATATTCTTAACTATTACTTCAATATAACCACTGTGATTATAAGAAATAAAAATTTTTATTTTTCTAAAAATAAAGGGAGAAAAAATAAAGGAAAAAAAGCTTTTTGATATTATTTTATAATATAAATAATATCTTAAAACTTTAAAACAATTTGCTTTTTAATACTGATCTTATATTTTGTTCTTTAAATATTATATTTTTTCATTATCTCCAATAATTATACTAAAATATTTATTTTCAAAATAATATTCTCAAATTATTTGTTTTTTTTTTTAATATAATTGAATTTTAACAAACTTAATTATTAATTGTAACATTTGAGTTTCTATTTCAATTTCAAATTTATTAAAAACTTTTGCTTAAATCTATATTTTTTTTCTATTGAAGGTATTTTTAAAATATATATTTTTTGAATTAACTTACAATAATTGATTATAAAAATATTTGTATTAAAATAAGTTTTACAGTAAATAAATAATCATTATAAATTATTTTTTTAAATATCTTTTATAATAATGAACTCCATTGTCTAATAGTTTCATTTGATTTTTAAGCATTAATATTTTTTGACAATAATTTAAATATTAAAACATTAGCTTTATTATTAAAAATTATAATACTGTAATTAGAATTTTACTCTAAACCAGTTTAAGTTCATACTTAAAATTGATTTAAATAATAGTTCCTGGTTTTGTATAAGTATTAATGAAATATAAGATTTATATAGATTCTTTTTTTTAAAATACTTTTAAAGTTTCATTTTATATCTTTAACAAATTACAAATCAATTGAGATTGATTTTCTTATTTTAAAAGATTAAAATGATTAAATTATATTATAAAAATCATAAAATAATTAAATACAATACAAGCTTACCAATTTAATTCTATATATATTTATTTCTTTATACAATTGGTCAGAAATGAGAATCAGTCATAAATATTTTCTTCTTATTTTGATTATATAATGATATTGAATGCTATTATATATTACAGCTATCCATTTATATATATTGTCTTTAATTCTTAATATTTTTCAATATGAAGAAAATTTTTTTCAACATTAGCAATAGAATTGAAGTTAATATTGAGATGGTTAAGAATAAAAATATCTGGAATATTAATTCTATAATCAGCAGATTGTTTTTGAGTAATATTAATTCTCAATGAACTGGAAGGTTTGGTTTTTTTATAAACATTATAAGACTTATAAATTGTCAATTGGTCTGATGTATCTTTGAATTCAAATACATATTGTTTTTGCAATTCTACTAATATAAGCAAATGTGTTTCATATTCTGGATAGATTTGTTTTCAATTATCAATATTTAATTTATTACAATTTAGACACTTTTTATTTAAATATTTATTTGATCTAATATTATTTATAAAGAACCAATATTTTTTATTGATAATAATTTTTCTTTATATAATAAATCAATAATTTTAGACATATATGTGTATAATTCTTTATCAATTACTTCTTACATTTCAGATGTAATATTGAAAAAATTTTCATATTGCAATCTATTTAAAGAATTAAATGTCCAAGATATATTAGTATATTAAATATAATTATATAATTCTATATTAAAAATAATAAAACTAATAACTATATAAAATATTATTATATTGAATCTCCAATCGAGATAATTTTTTTGACCCCTTTGTTTATTATTAAATGCCAAAAATAAAACTCCTTTAGGCAAGGATTCTTCTTTTTTAGATAATTTATTCAATCAATTTTGAAAGTAAAAATAGCTTCTCAAATTTATAATATAACCATTGATATTAATAATAGTTTTCGATTGTATAATAGAATATTTTATAGCTAATGCTACAAAATTCATTTCTGATATATATTTTCTATATCTCAATCCATATATTAAATTGATAACTATAGCTCTTTATGATTTTTTTTGTTATTTAAGAAATCTATATTAAGAATATTATTAGTTAATATCTTAATAAACTTTACAATAATCTGATTACAATTACTTAATTATATCTGCAAAGTATAGTTTAGCAAATTTATTAAGGAAACTGATTATTATATCTTATTAAAGACTTAATATTTGTATACACAGATTCTCGTTTAAATAATATAATATCAATAATGATTTGTATATATTTATACTGATTACAGTATTGAGAAATTTATTGTTTTATAAAAATTTCCTTATTCTTGTATAGCCCTTCATATATATTGCGAATCTCAATAATAGTATTATATGTTTTTTATAATAAAGCCTTTAAATCTACAATTTCTTTTTTTTGATCTTCTATTATTATAAGAGATCTGCTATTAATTATAATTTCTATTGATTTTTTAATTGACTAAACTTAAGAAGCTTTTTTGTTTTATCAAGTTTAATAGAAAGATTAATGTTATCAATTATATCAGCTTTATCAATACTGAGTCACAATCATTTATTCTTTTGAACAAGACCTATAATATATCAATAAAAATGATTAGTAACAATTGTTTAATTGTAATATTTCTTACAAATTGAATAAGATTCTAAAATGGAAGAAAACTTAAAAAGTTCATAAAGATAGTTATAATAAAGAGTAAGGTATAAGAATAGATTCTAAAATATTTAGTATATAAAATTTTACAGATTAATTATATCCTTTTAAAAGAAATATAATTATTTACTCTTTATTTTAATAGGGATATAATTCAAAAAACATTTAAATTAAATAGTCTAAACTACAAAAAATCTTTATAGATGGTTGTTTTTAATTTTTATATTAAAAAAAAAACTTTTTTAATAGTAAAGAACATTCAAATTATATCCTTACCTTTAGTTTAAGAACTTATCTTTAATAAGGTATTTAATCATTTTTTGATTATTAGTATGATATTATTTTTGTGATTTCTTTGTTTTATATGCTTTCAAATCAATTTTATTATACTTTATAACTAGATTTGCAAAAACATATGAAAGATCTTTACTCTCAATTTTTGGGGAGATGGATATTAAAAACATTTTAAATATTGATCATTAGTTTCACTTTAATAAACAATATATATAGCAAATATAAAGATTTTAAATCTTATTTACTTTTTTTAAAAAAATTATATGCAAGAAATTATTTGTAATTATAAAAACTAGATATCTTTTACTATATATTTATTTAGTTTTTAGCAATACACTAATATTATGAAAATTTATAAAGAATATATATATAAAAAGTTATAAAAAATAAATGTAAGCCAATTATATTTCAAGATTTTTATTATAAACTTTTCTAGAATTGATTTTTATTTTTGGTAAAATCCTTGACTGAATTTTTATTAATTAATAAAAAATCATGTATGATTATATTTAACCTATAAAAAAAATAATAATAATAAAAATAATAATTTATATATTATCTAATAAATATTTTGTTTCAAATATATAAAAAACAAAATATATTTTGTTTTTAAATAAAATAATTATAATCCATATTAAGTAATATAAATATAATTTAATTAATTATATTTATATTATTAAATTGTTATTATGATAAATAAATATTAGATATAAAATATTAAAAAAAAAACTTTATCTAACACTAATTCTTTGAAAATTTTTTTTTATAATAATTTTCTTTGAAATAATATTTTTCACTTTCTCAATATATTATTTATGTTATAAGCTTAAGAATATAAGAATGTTAAGGATCACTATTATATTTAAATGAATCTCTGAACAAAGATCAAGCAAGTTTGGAAATCTTAATTACTCTTTGTTTATATGAAAAAAGGCTTGTAGCAATTCTCCTTTATAACTTTGTCTTTATACATCTTTTTTTATCTATATATCATTACTATTATCTTTATATTATTTCTCAAATTCATAAAATTAATCTTAAAGTTACACTTAAACAAAGTTATTAAGTTTCTTATTTGTTTCAATTAAATCTTTACAACTATTTTCCATTTAATATATAATGTTATATTAACTTATTTTTCATAAAAAATCTAATAAATCTCAAAAATCAAAATTAGTTCTATTTTTCAAATAATTAATATATACCTAACAACCAATTATATATTAACAATATAATATAATAATAATCAAATTGACTTAAATCTGTTTATAATAATATTAATAGCAACTTTATATCATAATATCCTAATAATTTTCTTAATCAATATAATAACAATCTCAATATCATATTTATATAAAAATTTTAGACTTTTTATATATCTTGCTTAGCTTTTAAACAATTGCTATATGGTTTTATGGATTCAAGTAACAATATCAAAATTCTATTATTAATATAATAACAAATCAAAATTGTTTTTATAATTTCATAGATCCAAATAGCAAAATCAAAATCCAAGTTAATTTTTTATTTAATGGTTTCAATAATTACAATTCTTATTTTAAAAATCTTTTTAAATTTAAAAAAATTTTTTATTATGACCACAATAACTTAGTTGTTTATAAATAAGTATTAATTATTTATAGACTATTAATAGTTTGTTTCTATTTAGTTGATATTTTTTCGAATTAGAGATTTTATATATGATAAACTAGAATTAACTTCCATAAATAAGTGGTTGGGAATTTTTAATATAATAACTATAAACTAAAGTTTAATAAATATCTTATATTTAATATTTGTTTATAACAAAAAAAAAAAAAACATTAGATATACAATTTTTATTAAACATAATTTATAATCAATATATTAACAATCTATTACATATGTAATTGTAACCTATTGCTTTTAACCTAAATATATAAACTTATATTTTATGAATAGGCCCACACATTAAATTATTTTATAAATTTTATATATAAAAAAATAATATACGATATAAATACTGTATATACAATATGAATAACATAAAAAAGATTTTTTATATTGGTGTTTTGATTATAAAAAAATACATTTGATTGGTTTTATAATTAGAATATACATTTTATATTTCCGTTTTTTTCCGATCATATTTTTCGATCTTATCAACATTATCTATATATATGCATAATTAATTTGTATGTAATCAAGTTCGGCGCTAATGCAGTATTAGTGTGGGGCATGAGATAATTTGTTTGATGATCTTACATATATAAGTAAACCATTAACAAAGATTTGATTTTCAGATTATTACTGATACAAGTCAACAAACAGGTTTATTTGCTGAATTTCCCACGAAAAAAATTTCTTCCCAGCTTTTGCACGCGGTGGTCATTAGCCGCGTTCATTGTTCCAATCCATGGTCCGTGGTAAAAAATTTGGTGATCTAATTTCGCGATACACCTCTTTTTAAGATAAACCATTCTAAGAAAATGAGATTGAAAATCACCAACCAATGAAATTGGTTTGTAATCGTGTGATCCTCGAATGTCAGTACGACACGTGAAAAATGACATTATTGAGTAGGCGTGTTAGGAGTTGATGGCATAGATTCGGGATATTTGATTTGGAATTTAGCTATTGTGTATTAAGAAAATTTAATTAATTAATGAAATTTAACTAATCGCAGTATTAATATTGAATACATACAAATTCCTACGATGGTCCAACATAGATAGTCATCAACTTCTTCAATAACGGCAGAATTTGATGTGTCGCTCTTATTAGATAGAATTGAAGATTGCATAGACGCCATACGAAAAGGTTCCTTTGTAAATTCCGTATTCTGAATGTGGACTATTTTTGAAGTTTGATAACCAAGGAAAGGGGAAGCACCGCTGACCGCACATTGTTCTTGGGACCGAGGGCCATCCATTGTAATTGGGCCAGCTGCACTTAGATAATGAGGTTCGCGTGTGCCGGGATGCACTCGTTGCAAGGCGATCTTTTGCATTTGACTAACGGGACCACACGCACCTTGAGCGATTCTACTTTTCTCTACCTTTCGAATTATTAATCGATCGGAGACAAAACCCGTTGTAGGATCTGAGAGAATTATCTCTGAACCATATGTTATTGGTGTGGAATCTGAACTGGTGACGGTAGGAGAATTCGATGAAGATAGTGATGGTGATGATGGTGAGGAAATCGCACCTATCCCGTTGATATTATTATTATTATTGCTATTATTACTATTATTGTTTACTATCGTGATTACAAAAGAAGACCATGACGAATTCTTCGCACACAATAGTCCTCCTTCAATACCCATATATTTTGTTCTCACGGTTTGTGAATTAATTCGATTAAACAATGATATAAGTGATCCTGATAATATGCAAGAAGACACATTCCTTGCCTTTGCGGTTTTTTTAGATGGTTTGGATATAATGGTGACTGACGAAGAATCGATTTCGACATGTGGAATGGTGGAATTATTATGAAATATTTTCAGTTTTAAAGTAAATTGTTTGGCTTTGGCAGTACCGCTAACATGCAAATACTTAAACGTGCCCTTCATATTTTCGTCTAATGATGCCTTTTGCTCTAATAATTTCTCTTCTGTTTCACACACCACCGACATTGACAAACTAGGTTTTGGGTGATATCCGCCACCACCTCCTCTACAGTTATTATCATGTCTCTCAAATATCACTACTGGTGGAGGACAGAGGAATCTCTTTTCACTACCATAAGATTTTTGTGCAACTGACGCATGATAACAGGTGATGGTGGACATCTGATACGTATTCGAATTATGGTGATTGTTAAGAGATATTCCATTATCACGTGGACAGTGAGTTTCTTTTGGTGAAGATGAACCTGACGACGTTGATGATGATGACGATGGAGACAACAGAGGTTCGTCTTTGACATTATTAATACTGGATGAAGGATATGCGGAGTTTTGTGTAAAACGCCCTTCGATAGATCGACGCATTTTTGACCTTGTCTCTTCAACAACGTATTTATCATCAATACTCATTAGACCATTGGTAAAGGGATTTTCGGTCGCTTCCCATTTTCTTTTGTTATTATTAGAGATTAATGGTGGAGGGGAATTACGTGTACGATCAACATCACCGATAGCTTGATTCACGCTGGGTAACGGAAACGAATTTATGAAAATGTTACTAGAAGGTTGTAGACGTGGAAATGGAATCGATTCGATTGGAAGTTTAGTCTGGGTTATGGAAAGTTCTGGAAAATTTAGCGTTAAAGAGGAATCTGGTGGTGTTAATGGTACCGATGAAGATTGAATAGGTTGATCCGAATCAATTAATGAAGAGATCGACATGCTCTTGTTAGGAGGAGGTAGTAATCGATGGGCACGAATTTGTTCCTTACTAATAATATTATTATTACTACATTCTTCAAGCTGCCGATGATGATATGAAGTGGTGATTGTAGGAGAAAGGGGGTAAGAAAAATGTAATTTTTGCTTTTCATTATTGCCTGTAGAAAGGTGAGAAGGTATCATGATATTTTGCTTAACAATTTGATGTTTTGGGGAAGATAATTCGATTGGTGCAACTTCGATGGCATTCAAGAGAGTCTCTAGATTATTGTTATTAATATATTGATATCTATTGCCCAACGCCTGTTCGCCGTAAATTTGGGGTCGTTCGGTGGTCATCGAAGAAAAATGATATTTTGAATTTTGAGATTTCGGTGATTCCAAATTTATGTACGTAGTAAAAGCAGAAGTTGTACTTTTGTCCATAATAAAAAAGAAGGGTAATCGAGAAAAAGAAATTGGATGGTCTGGTCAATACGTAATTATTTATATATGCGTGGGGAAAAATTTTTTTATATTATAATATGGAATATATTAAATTGTGGAGTAGTAGGGTTTTTATCAGCAAACGATCTTTTTTTTTTTTAACATAATCTTTGCACCTTCCTAATTGGACTTCTGTCAACTATTACCAGTTTATAGGCTGAGTCAATTATCATGATCTATTGCAATAAACTGATAACACTTTTTATCAGCTGTATGCTACAAACAGATAAACACGGATACTGCCGTACAACCTCGAGACACGCCGGGCATATAAAGAATGCTATCGTGTAACATTTGGCATCCCAAAAAAAGTCTTGTTCGTTGTAGTTTTTTTTCAACATTTATTTACTTTCCGTCTTTCGGATTTAAAATGCGTGTGATACTCTTGTTGCATTTTTGTTTTGTCACTGATTGTGGGAGAACTCGAAAAACTATATAAATACCAATTGAATTTTTTCTTTTGATAGATAAAATAGATAATCTAATTTCGTATCGCATGTATATTTACGTACGTACGTACGTACGTACAGTATGTACCAGCAAGTTTGATAGTTCTATGATCTTATCTGTACACATTAATCGTTAATCGTATTAATTATTTTAACCTTAAAGTCGAAAATATCACAATAGAAGATAGTCTTATCAGTTATTCCGTAATAAATTTAATTTTCCCACATATTTACGTCCAACGTGCCCGATGCGTACTTAGTTGATAAGAAATTTTACGGTCATTCGCGAAGTAGCACAGAATCTAAATTAGTCATGACACATGTTTAAATATTTATGTTGCCAAATTTTGAACATCATTTTTAGAATTTATTATTTATTGTAGTAATCAAGTTTTAATATAAATAGAGTTACGCGTGTTCTTTCTTTGTTTATATATTATATATATATTTGCAAAAAAAATTAATTTTAAATATAAAATAAATTATATACCGTAAAAATATTTTTAAAATTGAAAAATAAAATAAAATAAAATAAAATAAAATAAAATATAATTTGTTAAATTATAATTTTGTATAATAATATTTATAATAATACAGTATTATTGTTATTATATTTAAAATATATTGTATTGTTATTATATTCTATTAAATATTATTATAAATTATTATTATTATTTCTTATTTTTATATATATATTTTTTAAAAGAATTCTTAAAATATTTATAGATTTTCAAATAATATTATTAATTCAAAACATTGTAGCTTAAAATTCAAGTTATAAAACTTTTTTATAATTCTAAATAATTATTATAAAAAGATTAGAAAAATATTCTTTATTAAGAGTTCAAAGAGATTATTATAATAATATTTTAAGCAATTTTGCTTCTTGTTTTATAAATAAATATTTTCTTTAATAATCATCTCAAATATAATAAAAATATTTCTTTAAATATTTCTTATATAAAATAAATAAATCATATATAATAATTATAATAAAATAATCTATAATTAATCAAAATATTATAAAAAGATTATATTTTTTTTCAGTATTAAAGAAAAAATAATTTAAAATTATAATATAAAAACCTTGAATTCTTATATTATTTTGTAATATTCTTATGATTTTCTTTAATAAAATTATTATTTTATTATTATTATTATTTTTTTTTTTTTTTCCGTAATCAAACAAATATTTATTATGTTTATTTAATCTTTCTAGAAAAAGACATAATCGTATATTCGACTGTTATATATAAACTAATTACTTATACTTGAATACCCATCTTAGGCAATAAACCTCTAGATATGATCTTGGAGATGAATAAAGTTGCTCCCTCTTGTTTCCCGTTCCTAAGGAAACTCAAGTTCATAGCCTGCAGTTCATCACTACAGTTCACTTTGGCAAAATCTTGATTACTTCATATTTCTAACCACTTTTTTCCTTCCTTTATCTTATCCCATAGTATTCTCGCCAGTCCAGGGGTACGGTTGGGACTGTCTGTTGTTGCCTGGGGGGCTGTTGCTGTTTTGAAGCTTAACGAGTCTTGCTGTATCACGTCCTTCTTCTCCTGGGAGCCCTGTGTATTATTGGCTTTCTGATTTTGTATAACAGTCTTCTTTCCTTTACCTTTGTCCAGAAATCTCTTCTTGTACTCTTGTACCCTTTCGCATCTTGGATTCCAGATCGCCTGTCTTATCTTTTCACACCAGAAGTTGGAGAGCTTGCTGAGGATTCTTTTGGCTTTGACTTTAGAAATCTTTAGTGATTGGAGGGTATTGGTCCACTCTTCTATATCTTCTTTTGCCCAGAGACCAATAGTTATATTGATTAATTTCTTGGCCGAATCAGATTTTTCCTCTCTCCATTTTCTGAAAAGCACATCTATTGCTGATTGCTTTCCATTCACCTTTTTGTTAACATGTTGTGGAATCCATGACTTTATGAGTTTATCTTGAGCCTGATGCCAGATGTCCTTTTTGATTTCTTTTGTTTCCTTGCATATTAACAGATGGTCTAAAGTTTCCTCTTGGTGTTGACAGAGTACACATAAATTGTTAGGCATTTCTAGAGAGTTTCTTTTGATCAAAGTATCCATGGTTGGAAATTCATTGTAAATTAGTCTGGTCTTGAATGTTCTATTCCCTGCCGCTTTGAGTGAGATGTTGAGGGACCCTCCTTCTTTGCATTGATCCCAAAGGTCTTTCCAGTCAAATTTTTTGGGGTTTTGGATTTCCTCCTTCCATCTTTGCTGGATCCTATTTTGTGATGTTTACTATATAAGGATTTCTCTTTTATTATAATCCTTGAGAAATGCTCTGGTTGAGGTGTCAATGGAGATCTTGTTCCATTCTGGCACTGTAATAAGAACTGTTGTGGAAAGGGACCTCCATTGTATTTCTGGTTCCTCCTTTGCTTTCTTTGCCAGCTGATTCACCTGGTTGTTGTTAAAGTCTTTGCTATGTGCCTTAACTTTGGTAAGCTTTAGTTGTACCTTTTTCTTCGTTATTA
>CAJVPV010003492.1:0-11223 GCA_910591835.1 Acaulospora morrowiae | reverse complement strand
ATGTTTTTAAGGAGAGTGTATAGACTTTATTATCAAAAATAAAAATTATTTTTGAGAACGTCTGTTTTTTGGATTGGTAAAGGGATCAGCGAAAAGAGTGCTATATACAGTATGGAAAGTTGAAAACCGGAAAATTTTTTGTGAAAATAAATGATGTACAGCTAATCCAAATTAAGCTTGTTCATGCATGCTCCTATACCCCTTCTAAATTAAGGCTTGTAGCTTAGAATTTTTAAGTATTTTAAATTATTTTAATAATTAAATAATTTTTTTTTTCTTAGAGCGAAAGATGATCAGCGAAAAGGAGTCGCAGCGTCAAGCGATAGAATTTCTGTGGAATAAGGGCATCAGGGATGCCAAGAAGATTCATAAAAGGATGAACATAGCTCTCTCAACTGTTTATGACAATATAAAGCGATTAAAAAAGACTGGCACAACAAAATGTTCTCATAACAATCGTTCGTCCCGAAAAATAACACCTAAAGTTTTTCACACATTAGAAAAATTTATTCGTCAAGATTCCTCCCTTTCAACAAGGACATTGGCTATAAAACTATATAAACTACTCAATATAAAACTATCACATGTAGCTATAGGAAATCATTTGGCTATGCTAGGATATTGAAAAAGTCTTCCTACTACAATTCCAATGCTTACTGCGGATCAAAAGGAAAAACAAGTAAAGTGGGCAAGAAAACATCTCTACGATAATTGGGGAAAGACTTTATTCACTGATGAAACTGCTTTCCAACTTTTCAGAAATACCGTGGAATGTTGGCATAAGGAAGGGGAACAACCTATTCGCTGTATTCCCAAGGACCGTACCAAAATTTTCGCTTGGGGTGGATTCTGCAAAAATGGAAAAACAAGTTTATTTTGCTTTTCGCAAATAATGAATGCGGAATTCTACGTAGATATTCTCCATCAACATATTCATGAGGCTAAAAATATGATGGGACGTAGATGGCGCTTTCAGCAAGACAATGATCCGAAGCATACAAGCCGTCTTGCTAAGAAATTTCTTGCTGAAAATGTCCCGACGACTATTGAATGGCCTTCTTGTAGTTCCGACTTGAATCCACTTGAGAATCTCTGGAATATCGTTAAAGGTAATGTTGAAAAGCGGATGCCAAATAATTTAGATGATTTAAAACGATTCATGCTAGAGGAATGGCAAAAAATTTCAAGCTCAACCTTAAATAATTTAATAAATTCTATGGGTGAGCGATGCAAACTTGTAATTGATAATAATAGGGAACGCATCCCTTATTGAAAAAATGTTTAATAATAAATAATAAAGTCTATATTCTTGGCTTCTTACAGTAAAAATTTCACGTGATTCCGGTTATTGGTTACACTATAATAAATAATTTTTGCATTCCGATTTTCAACTTTCCATACTGTATATAATTTGTGTTCCGGAATATTATACAAATTATATTTATATAACATTATATTATGTATTTTTATTATTATTTTATTTATTTATATTGAAGAAAACATGTATTTAAGGACTTGGATTTTACCTTAATAAAGCTCTCAGTTAAGTTTTCTCCTTAATCATCCACCTCTATATTTTATCTTGATATTTTATTTGTGTTATAAACTTGACTCATTGTTTTAACTGGTAGAAACAGTTAAACTCTTACACTTGATAGTAGCGGAAGCTATATATAATTCTTCACCTGAGGTTACACAAACACATTTTAAACATATCTACACTTTTGAATATTACTTTTCAAGGTGCAGGAAAGGTATCTATACTTGAAATATCATATACTAACTTGGGAAACTTTGTTATACTACTTATAATCAGGCATTATGGATGAGAAACAATTTGCTGAGTTTATCAAAGTACTTAAGGGAGAACATGATGGATCAAAAATTGCTGTAAAAATTTCTACCTTCTCTGGTGACCCAAAGAAAAATGTAGTTCTTTGGCTTCTTCAGGTTCAAAACATCTTTTATATCTAAAGTTTGAAGGTTAAATCAATCCAAATCTATTATACAGCCACTGGATTTCAAGGAGCTGTCTTACATTGGTTCATAAACAAAGTTGTCACTTCTGGAAAGAAACCTGTCTTCACTAAATGGGCTAAGTTTTCCATCACTCTTATATTAACTTTTCAATCATCTAATCATCAACAAGTCTTGTGCAAACAACTCAAACAACTCAAGCAAACTGGAAGTGTGCATAAATATGGGGCCACCTTCAGGAACATTATAGAACAAATTAACAACATGGATGAGTTGGACAAGATTGCATATTTTAATGATGAATTCAAATCTGCAATACAATGGAGATTAACTATCAATCACTGGAAACTTTTGAGAATGCTTGGAAACTTGTACTCTGCTATGATTATACTATGTTTGACCAAGGAAAACCCATTAAGGAAAATTTTTTTTCTTCTAAAAGGATGCTACCACATAGTAAACCATTCTACAATATATATCACACTGGTCTGAATCAACCTACACCAATGGAATTGGATCACATGATTACTTACAAGGGAACGAACAGCAGTTGGAAAGAAAAAGAAAGTGAAAACCACACTCAATTACAACAGCTACCAAGAAAGAGATCTTGCCATCACTATAAAAAACTAGGATACTATACGAAGAAATACCATGCACCATATTCAATGCAACAACAACAAACTTCGTAATCAAGGTTTAACAATGTGAAGGAACATATAATTAACAAATCGTCTGAAAATAACAATGCTAAACTTATATACTTGAAGAACAATAGGAAACATCTTCTGAGGTTTAAGGAAAAGGTTAATGAATATACTGCTTGGATTTTGCTAAACAGTAGAGCATCTTGCAATTTCATTGATGAAAATTTTGTTAACAAATTGCAATTTGTTATTAAGAGAACTTAACCATTCTCCATCTCACTTGCTGATGAAACATAAAAGGAAATTTCACATGCTGTGAATATCAAGAATCTACAGTTGAGAGCCTATCATATTATTGGAATTGATGCCCAGGTGCTAAGCTTATAAAGGTATGACCTAATTCTAGAAAAACCATGGTTATTTTATGCCAATTCTAATATTGATTGAAGAAAAAACACCATGCAATTCTACTATAGGTCCCATACTATCCTTGTCAAGGCTAACTCTGTGCAACTACAATCACTATTGAAATGCTATTCTCTCTTTGTGTCATGCCATCAACTTGCCAAAACTATACTATCTGATAAATTATTTGCTATATGTGCAACTATTAATATACAATCTGAGGAACCTACCAACCATTCACCTGAAGCCCAACAACTATTAAAGGAATTCAAGGATATCTTTTCACCTAAACTGCCCAATAAACTACCACCCAAATGGGCTGTAGACCATGCCATTAATCTTGTGCCAGGATCTGAACCACATCTCATCCTACCTACTGCCTATCATATTTGGAAATAAATGAACTTCAAAAGCAACTTGCTGATCTCTTACAAAAAGAATTTATCTGTTTATCTGTTTCATCATTTGAAGCACCAGTTTTATTTGTCCATAAAAAGGAAGGATCATTGAGGCTGTGTGTAAACTACCACACACTAAACAAAATTACTATCAAAAACAGGTATTCTTTGCCAAGGATTGATGAGCTTATGGATCATCTTGTGGGAGCCAAATATTTCTCAAAAATTGATTTGTACTCAGGATATTATCAAATACATGTCAAGGAGGAGGATATTCTAAAAACAGCTTTTAGGACACACTATGGTTACTATAAGTTTCTTGTTTTATCATTTGGTCTCACTAATGCACCTGCAACTTTTATGACTTTGATGAACAACATTTTTCGTGATTATCTGGATAAATTTGTGATTGTGTATCTTGATAACATACTTATATACAGCAAAACAAAGGAGAAACACTTGTAACATATTCGAACTGTCTTACAAACTTTGAGAGAGCATCAGCTCTATGTCAAAATTTCAAAATAAGAATTTATCAAGAATTGTATGGAGTATACAGAACATTTTATTTCTGCTAAAGAAGTTACTGTGGATTTCAAAAAAATTGATATCATTCAAAATTGGTCTGCATCCACTAATATATCTAAACTGAGATCTTTTCTAGGTCTTGTCAATTATTATAGGAAATTTGTCAAGGGATTTTCTGCCATTGCTTCTCCACTCACTGCTCTTCTTCATAAGGATCAGAAATACTCTTGGAGGATGACTAAGGAAAAGTCTTTTCAGGAATTAAAAACTTGTCTTACCTTTGCATCTGTCTTGCTCCTACCTGATTCAACCAAACCCTTTACTGTTATTACTAATGCTTCTGATTTTGCTATTGGTGTTGTACTATCACAGAATCAAAGAAATAATGAACAACCTGTTGCATTTGAATTAAGAAAACTTATACCGGCCAAACTTAACTATCCTGTATATGAAAAAAAACTTCTTGCTATTGTCCATGCCATCAAACTTTGAAGACCATATTTAAAGGATCAAAGGTTCATTGTCATCATTGATTATGCTTTCCTGGAATTTATCAAAACACAACAAAACTTATCTCGTTGACAAGCCTATTGGTTGGAAACCTTGCAAGCAAATGATTTTGAGATCAAATATAGGGCTGGGAAAACTAATGTAGTAGCTAACATACTTTCATGACAACTATACCTTGCTGCTATCTCTGCTATTACCACACAACTTGAGGAAAATTGGAAGGAAAAATACTTGGGGAATAAACATCTCCACGACATCTGGGAAACCTTGCAACATTCTACTGAAGCAACTGAAAAGGAATTGGCTTGCACCCAGAACTTCAAACTTGTGAACAACAAAATTTATCTAAAAAAGGATGATCGACTTGTAATATCAAATGACAAAGAACTGAGGACAAAATTGCTACTGTAACAGGTAAAATTGGGACGTGACGTCTATCACGTGACCAATTGTCGTGTTGGTACCCCGACGACTATGAAATATTAGGTAATAAAGAGAGAGTCGGGGAGGATTGTAGAAAGAATTATGTCATCCAGCTTAGTCATGACATTATTATTATTAGCACTCATTATTCCATAGCCAAGACGTCATAGCTAAATGTAACAAAAGAGAAGTATAAATAACATGAAAAATGTAAAAGATAGAGGAGACGTGATACATATAGACATAGCGAGTAAAAGAAAATTAATAAAGACTCGGTCAAATAAAACACGCCTCAAATCACCTTTCGTTTACTTACCCTTGTAACGGTTACGCGAATCTCCGTTAGAGTGAGCGACAGACTCGCCGATACACTGTTACACTATATAAGCATTATGACAACAACATTTCTGGTCACTTAGAAATTGACAAAACATATGAAAACCTTTCACATCACTTCTATTGGTCTGGAATAATAAAAGGGGTAAAAAGGTATATAAACAGTTATGACACCTGCCAAAGAAATAAACCATCAAACCAACAATCCACTAGACTTTTGCAACTATTGGACACACTAACAAAGCACTGGAAGCATATCTCTCTTGACTTTATTGTATAATTACCAATAATATGACAAGGCTATGATATAATTGTAGTCTTCATGGACTATTTCACCAAGCAAGCTCACTTTCAACCCTTGCATATAATTGCTACCACTCCTGAGGTTGCAAAAATATTTTTCAACACTATCTTTAATCACCATGGATTGCTCAAAACTATTGTATCTGATAGGGATGCAAAATTTACCAGTCACTTTTGGAAAAGTCTTTTTCAACAATTGGGAACAACACTTGCCATATCAACTGCCTTTCACCCACAAACTAATAGATAAACTAAGCATCTTAACAGAACTTTAAAGGAAATGCTAAGAAGTTATGTTACATACAACCAAAGCAACTGGGATGAATATTTGCCTGCTATCGAATTTGCCTACAATAATTCCAAACAAGCTTCTACTGGATTCACACCATTTGAGTTGGATTGTGGACAACATCCTAATACACCAGTGACTATTACACAAGAAGTCAATAATACTATACCTGCTGCTGCGAAATTTATAAATCATTAGGACAACATGATAAAAATTGTCAAGAATGCACTTATAGAAGCTTAGGACTGACAATTAAAATATGCCAATCAACATCGTCGACATTTGAAATTTAAAATTGGGAACAAGGTTTTGTTCTCTACCAAAAATATCAACAATCCTGTGAATAAATTTGATCTGTGAGAAAGTTATCACCAAAATTCATTGGACCATATACTTTTTTACCATTGTATTACCTGTTGCTTACAAACTTGACCTGCCTAACACTTTAAAATCTATCCAGTCTTTCAAGTATCTTTGCTAAAACCATATAAGGAAACACCACCTGACTTTGAGCGATCAATACCACCACCATCAATCTTCATTTCTGAAACAAATTCTGAGGAGTATGAGGTTAAAACTATTTTGAACAAAAGGACCATCCGAGAAAGGGTTCAATACTTGGTAAAATAGTTAGGATATCCATTACATGACGCAACATGGGAACCTCTGGGAAATCTTACAAATGCCAATAAAAAAGTCAAGGAATTTGAATCGACAAGAACATCTTATTCTTAAGGAGGGGGAAGTGTAACAAAAATCACCTATCTTGCACCCCTGTGACAATCACATAACCCTGAAACATGTGCTACTATCTGAAACACTGAGGTGTATTACATATTATTTAATTTCTTCTTTGCTATATTTGGGTAACAGAATTGATATACTAATGTGTCATGCATCTATTAATTATTATTATTATTTGTTATTGTTTTGTTTTATATCTATTATTCTTTTATTATTATTTATATTTTATACATAAATATATTTCTATAAGATGTTCCAGAATATTATACAAATTATATTTATATAACATTATATTATGTATTTTTATTGTTATTTTATTTATTTATATTGGGGAAACATGTATTTAAGGACTTGAATTTTATCTTAATAAAGCTCTCAGTTGAGTTTTCTTTTTAATTATCCACCTCTATATTTTATCTTAATATTTTACTTGTATTATAAACTTGACTTATTGTTTTAACTGGTGGAAATAGTTAAACTTTTATAGGAAAAGATTTTTGTCAGGAGATCCATACCTCTTGACGAAAGCGGCTTCAGCTTGAGTAAGATATATACTTGATCAAGATAGGGGTATTGGTATTTCAGAGAGTTGATGAAATAGTTATGGAGTAAAGAGAGAGAGGTCTAGAAAGAAAACCTTCAAGGGAAAGAGAAAACAGTTCATCAGCAGGAAAGGGGATTGGAGGAAGGGGAAAAAGAAGAGAGGAGAAAAAAAAAATTGCTCTCTTGCTTATAATTACCAGATGTATACAGAGTCTCACTATAGAAAAGATTGGCCAGCCCCAAAACCTTCCTTTTCCTTGTCTCAGACTTCTGTTATACATAAGTCTTTGGTCGGTTCACACTTCCCTTAAGCAAGAGTACTTCTTTAGATGTGCCAGCCAGTACTATATACATATATATTTCTTGGAGAATAACATCTGACAGTTGGAGAAGCCTCGTGTGGTGTCAGTATATCTTAGACTTCATCTGCTGCAAAGTTTTATCTTTAACAGAAGAAAAGAAGTGAAGGGGGAAAAGTGAGAAAATTTTCTAAAAAAGAAATTTTCAGATGAAGTAGGATAAGTGGAAAAGAGTTTTTTTTTTTTTAAATAAAATAAAAATTTTCAAACAATTAAAAAAAATTTCAATTAAAATACTTTTATTTTTTAAATTAAAGTTTTTTGATTTTAATTTTTTATTATAATTATTAAAAAAATAAATATTTTAAAGTTTTTTAAAATTTTTTTCAACTTAATAATCTCTTATTTTGAAGCTTTAAATTTTTTATTATAACAACAAATATTTTAAAAAAATTTTAAAAAATTTAAATAAATAAAATAAGTTATTTTGAATATATAATTTTTTAAAATATAATAATATTATTAAAAATTTTAAATGTGAAAATTAAAAGAATTAATAATTAAAATTCTTATTAAAAAATAAAAAAATTTAATTGTAATAAATAAAAAAAATTTTAATAGAATTTTTTTTTATTTCTAATCAGACTGTATGTTACTTATATTTATTGTTTTTAAACTCTAAAATTTAAAAGTACTCTAGTACAGATATTATATAAATACATATACTATTATTAATACTATATAATATACTTGTTAACAATTAATGGTTCTAAATATAATTAAATAAAATGAAAAAGTTACTTAATTCTAAAAAAGCATTTCTTATTTATTTAAAATATTATAACCAGCTTTTTATCAAGATTATTATTTCAACTTAATCTTTATAATTCTAAAGAATAAAAAATTTTTGTTTTTTTTAAGAAAATAAAAGAAAAAGATAAAAGAAAAAAAAAAAGACTGTGTTGATAAAATAAAAATCTATCTAAATCAATTTCTAATCTAACTATCTGCAGTTGAAGAATATTTAATTTCTACTATTTTATTGCTAATAAAAAATGTTTAAAAGTATTTTCTAAAGAATATTTTATAAAACTTTATGCTTATAGACTTCTAACCATGAATGAAATTGGTTTTCTATTTATTATTTTTCTCTTAAGCTATTTCTTACTAGAATTATAACTTTATTTATCAGTGAATAGTCTCAAAACTCTTTTTTTCAACTATTTTTAGAATAATTAACAATTGAAAAAGCTTCTTACTAAATTGAAATAAGATTTTTTTTTTATCTTGAAAAGATAAGACTTTTTTTTAATCTTAAAGAGAAAAAAAACTAATATAAAAGAGAAAGGGAAATATTAAAGCACTTTTTGACAAAAATATCTTATTATTTTACTCTTTTTATTTGAATATATTACATTATTAGATTTGATATTATGTAACTAAAAATATATGGGAGGATATATCTTGTTTATTTTTTATGACTGATATAATTAATCAATCTGTGATTTTAATCAATTATCTTTCAGAAGATCTGATGTAACCAAAAATTCAGGATCAAATTGAAGTAAGTAAAATTTTTAGAAAAAATATAAAAAAGAAAAAACATTTGAGAAAAAAAAAATAGAAAGTTAAAGAGATAATAAAGAGATTGAAAATTTCTTTTTTTTATTTCTCTGAATTCTTGAACCTTTTGGAAGTCTTTGGAGAAATTTTTTTTTATCAATTTTCTTTCTAAAAAGATATTTTTACTATATATATAGAAATTCATAGATCCTTGACTCAATTGACACAATTATTTGAGCACTAATAAAAATATAAAATAATTGAGCCAACATAATTATTTTTGAAGATTTTGACAATTGAGTCAATAGCAAAATAATTTAAAAATATGTATAGTTTTTGCTATAGACCTCTTAGATAGGTTTCCTGTATTTAATTGTAAAAATAAACAATAAAAGTGTTTTGAAATGGAAAAAATAGACAAGTTATAGCTGCTGCTTACTTTGCTGGTTAAGAAACCAATGTTGTTAAAAAAAGTGTATAGACTTATTATTATAAAGATATAAAATCTTTTGAAAACATTTATTTTTTGGATTGGCAAAAGAATCAATGAAAAGAGTATTATAAAAAATTTTAATAGAATAATATAATAAATTTTTTATTAAAATTAAATATTAAATAATTTAATTTTTATATCTTAAAATTATATGAAAAAATGTATTAATTTAAATTTACTATTATTTTTATTTGTTTATAAATAAGCTAAATTACTTTTATTAGTTATATATAAAATATATATTATAATAAGTTAAATACTAATTTATTATATTAATTGTTTAATTTATATTAAAATAATTTTAAAATATATATTCCTAACTAGATAAGAATATTAATATATATAATTTAAAAAAAACATAATAATAAATTTTATATATATTAATTAAAAAATTTAAAATAATAAAGTTTAGCTTCGGACTTCCATTTCCTAGTTTATCAAATGTTTATTCAATCGTAACACCAATATTACCGTAGTAGTACAGTATTAAAATTTAATGCGCAATATATTGCATGAGGCTTTTATTTTAATTGCATCGCCATCACTTTTATTATATTTTGAACTGCCATTAATAATGGATATTACTAAAAGAATGATTGAAGCAGCCATCGGTAATATTTATTAACCTATTGAAACGTATTAATGAATTTGATTTATATTCTTTACTTTAACTACGATTACAGTTTGTAAGCATATTTTTATTAATATTTATAAAGTAAATTCATATCAAAGGTGTTTTAATTGATCTGATTTATATTCTTTACTTTTAGGGAGTAAGCATATTTTCATTAGTATTTATTAAGTAAATTCATACCAAAGGTGTTTTAATTGATCTGATTTATAGTCTTTACTATTAGGGTGTAAGCATATTTCGCTAATATTTATTAAGTAAATTCATATCAAAGGTGTTTTAATTGATCGGATTTATATTCTTTACTTTAACTACTATTACAGATGGTATGCATATTTTCGTTAATATTATTAAATAAATTCATATCAAAGGTGTTTTAATTGATCGGATTTATATTATTTACTATAACTACGATTACAGATGGTAAGCATATTTTCATGAATATTATTAAGTACATTAATATCAAAGATGTTTTAATCGATCGGATTTATATTCTTTACGTTAACTACGATTACAGATGGTAAGCATGTTTTCGTTAAAATTTATTAAATAAATTCATATTAAAGCTGTTTTTATTTATCTGATTTCCATTCTTTGCTTAACTACGATTGCAGATAGTAAGCATATTTTCATTAATATTTATTAAGTGAATTCATATCAAATGTGTTTTAATTGATCTGACTTGTATTATTTAATTTAACTACGATTACAGGCAGTAAGCATATTTTCATTAATATTATTAAGTGAATTCATATTAAAGGTGTTTAATTGATCTTATTTATATTTAATTTTAGGGAGTAAGAAAATTTCATTAATAATTATTAAGTAAATTCATATAAAAGGTGGTTTAATTGATCCGATTTATATTATTTACCTTTAGATTGTAAGCATATTTTCATTAATATTCATAAAATTAAATTCATATAAAAGGTGTTTTAATTAATATTATTTATATTCTTTACCTTCAGAGGGTAAGCATATTTTCATTAAAATTTATTAAGTAAATTTCATATTAAAGGTGTTTTAATTGATCGGATTTATATTCTTTACTTTAACTACGATTACAGACGGTAAGCATATTTCATTAATACTTATTAAGTAAACTCATAACAATGGTGTTTTAATTGATCTGAT
>CAJVPV010003491.1:0-11225 GCA_910591835.1 Acaulospora morrowiae | reverse complement strand
TTTGCTCGGGGACATGTGTTGGCAAGTAAGAAAATCGAAGCGTTGAAGAAAGCGCAACGAAGGAATAGTTCTATTACTAAAGTTGGTCCTAAGGAGTAAGAGGAGGTTTAAGGCCTGCATTCCATCCACACTGTTAACATTTTTCATAATTCGTATTTTTAAAACTCGGCATTGCAATTCTCATTTTCACGTTTATTTTTGCATATTCTTTTTTGAAATACACGTTTCACTTGATGAAACATGATGGCAAAAAACCAAATCTCATAGAAAATGCTTAAAGAGAGTCAAAAAAAAAAAAAAAAAAGAAGCAATTATCCCTCCGTTTGATTGATCAAAATATGCTTCGCGTTTGCTTGCGGTTCATTCATACATTCATTCTCTTTTGATTTCATAATTATTTATCGTTACCATCGTGAATTCTTTCGGAAATTTTAATTACATTTTCGCAGTTTAAGTTCTCTCTGTAGATACGTAGATACATACAATTATACAATACGCATCCTTGTAGATATGATAAATAAAAATAAATCAAACATTCATTTACAATATTACGACAAAGCATTTGTCAATAAGGTTGAATGGCTAGAAATTTTTGATATTTGGGTAATTATTTTTGAAGGTGGACAGGGATCTTTCGGATAATATAATTATGCTCCTTAAAATAACATTGTATACGTATTGTTTAAAAGTGGAGGCCGAAAAAACACATCTATCATTTTCATCGCCTTCGAAAATAATTATTCATTTACGTAATCGGCAATATTGGATTCTATCGTGCAGGTTTAAGCTGCATTGAATCCTGATTAATCGTTGCATTGAAATTTTGTGCACTTAAATAAAAAGGTCATGCTCGCAAGAATTGAGTGCAACATGTAACATATTGAGTAATTTCATATCAATGGCGACAATGGTGGAAATTTTCTTAATTAAATACCAAAAAAGAAAATTCTTTTCAATGAAATCAACCCATCGATTCTGCGAACAAAAAGAAATTTATGACAATAATTGGATTTCTCGGTGTCATTTCTCGTTATTATTCTTGTAGATTTCAAAGAAAGCAATTTCTTTTATATACATATATATATTATGACTATAATCAAATTAACAAATAAACAAGTATTCAATATATTCATTATCTATACGACAAATGAGTATAGTTGATAAAAAAACATCACATACAATTTGAAATACACAGTATAACATAATACCAAATACTGTATATACTGTAAATATATAGATATGCTGTATATATAAAAACAAATTTGATTTGATAAATTTTCGATAAAAATGTTATCAAAATTTGTATATATTCAATATATAATATAAAATATATAAAATAATCTGTAAATAAGCAATAAAATTATTTTAATATATGTATATAATTCAAGTATTACTATATATCAAATAATATTTAAAATAAACAAACTATTTAAAATATAAGATTAATAAATCTATATTGATAATTTTTATTTAATTAAATTCATATAATTTTTATAAAATAATAATATTATTATTATTATATAATATAAATTAATAAATTGAATTAATTTATTGTATTTTGCTACAATAATATTTTTAATTTATTGATTTTCAATATACATTATATTCAATTAATCAGATTATTATTCAAATTTGATCAAGTTATAAAAAAAACAAACCTTTTGATCTTTTATTAATCAAAAGTTAAAACAATTTAATAATCAAAAAAAATAATTTTTTTTTAGTTAAATTTTGATAAATACTTTATTAATTAAAATTAAGTTATCAAATTTTAAAGATTTTTAAAAAGTTAATTCTAAATCAATATATTTGAATTTGATAAATATTTCAATATTTTATAAGTTTAAAAATATTAATTAAACAAGATAAAATTATTAATTACAAGGAATAAAACATAAAATAAAAATCAATCAATCAATCAAATTTTATAAAAATTATATAAAAATCTAAAACAAGAATCTTAAACAAAATATAGTATTATTATATTATACTAATAATACTTTTCAAGAATTGGTGATAAAAGTCAATTAAAATAGCTTAAATTATTTTTCGTACTGATACTTTGTATAATTTTTCTATAAGTAAACTATTTAAATTTAATTTTAGATTAGATAGTTTAAAATTAGTATTGAAATTTTTATTTTTAAGGAATCAAGTTCTGTTCGATATGTAAACCTATATATAAAGTAACAAATTTATCTATGCTAGATATGCTGGGTAAAAAATCATAAATCAATATTATAAATATTATTAGACAACATTAAAATTATATATAGTTTACGTTATGATGTATAATGTAATCATTTAGATATCAAGAATCGATAAAAATTCATATCTAAGCATGTTTACTATTAAAAAAAAAGAAAATTGATTTATTTTTTTTTTTTACTATATCCAACATTTTTTAAAAAATGAACAAATGTCATAATATTTGAAAACAAAAGATTTTTTAGACAAATTCTTTATTTTCCAAGTTAATGGCAATATAATATACAACATAGGAAAAATCAATATATCATTTTTATTCTATGTTATATACACATTCTATTTTATTTTATTTTTTCGTTTTTTTATTTGCCATTTTGACATATTTATTAAATGAAAATTTAATATGTAAAATAATAATAATAATAATTCCAATTATCAATAAATTTCGTAAATTTGAAATTTTGTTGTTTTTATCCTAATCTACTTGTCACAAAGCATTGTTGGCGGGATAACAGACTTGCTAATTCGCTAATGGCAAAGTAAATTTTTTATTTTATCTTGTTTATTTGTTTTGGAAAAGCTTAATGCAATGCTATTTGTATATCAACTAAAATTGTTTATAAAGATATACTATATACAGTATAGTAAAATGAAAGATCCTCCTCTGACGTTCGAACTTGTAAAGCCTTCTAATTTGGCAGTAAGGCGACTCATAACATAATTGTACAACGAACAGTTTATCTCGATAACACATTTTAAAATCAAGGTTAAATTATTTTCAATTGTATATTTCATTTGCTCAATTATATGCAATGCAATAATATTATTATTAATTTGGATTTTTTGTGCAGTCTAATTTTTCATTTTAAATATTTAAATATTACATTATAAACATTCTTACTATATTCTATTATATATATATTTTCCTAAATACACACTTATATCATCTTTAGCTAAAATCTTCCTCGGTAATTTCGAATTTTTCATCCACCTTCTCAAAGAATACCATGTGGATCCACTCTATCAAATGTGAAGCTATAATCAATGTTGAAGTCACCAATGTGAAGTATGGAATGATATCATATTTTAAGGCGTCTCTTTTGTACAAAATCTGTTAATTGGAAGAAATACATAAACATTATTCGATAAGCATGGAATCAAGAATAAACAAACTAAAATTAGAGATCAAGAATTTTACGCGTTCACAAGAGGTTAACGTACCTGTATAATCCACTGTCCCATATCTTCTATGAAAAATAGTATCACGCCTCCCCAAAAGATAACTTTCTCGGCCACTGGAGAATATTTTAGGTTGAATATTTTCCAGCCGCCCAACTTCGAATCCATTAATTCAAAGAATGCCAAATCGATTGCAGCGAAAAACGCTACGATATAGGTCAAAGTATACTTTTGAGATTTATTATAGGAAAAAGGTTTTTCACTGATTTCATACATTGGTAAGAGAATAGCCAATGTAGCATTTAACGCTATAGGGAGTGCAATGAAGAGAACGCTGTAAAGGGTTAGACAGTGAATAAATATGTCAATTAATAGTTGCGATATATTGAGTATATACAAATACAAAAGTAACAACAGAGTATTTACCTCGGCCCGTGCAGCCATGGAAAATCCATTCCATGATATACAACAAACAATACATCAAACACGAAATCTACTAATATTAGTAACAACTTTAACACTATCCATTTTCTTCCCTATGATGTGAAGAGATCGATGAGTTTGCAAACACATAATATTCGGGAGTCCCAATTGTAATGCGAAAGTTAACACACGAAATATACCTCTTTTTGTTTCCTAGTTAAAAAGTACCAAAGCACTACAACAGCTAAAATTGATAAGGCAATTCCAACAGTCGCAAGTTTATAATTGATTTTTTCATTTTCTAGATGTGAAAATAAAATATTGATCAATAAAAATAAAGTTTCATCAATTCAATAAGTCATTCCATTAAACAAAAGAAATTATCGACTCACCTATCCATTCAACACCAAAGCTTTCGTCCACTCCCTCCCACTTGTCCAAAACTGCTAAAGCTGTAATCCACTTGTTCCTAATCAATACATCCAAACACTTTAGTATATTTGTTACGCCCCTTTCCGAAGTATTTCGTGTCTCTTCTACGGTTATGGGTAGAATCAGTTGGTCCGGTTTGACGTTCGTTTCAAACTGGAAGCTGGGTGAACTTGAAAGACGGCTAGAGGATATCGGAAGTGCCAGCGAGATTTGTGAAATAAGTTGATCGACGAATGAAGATCGATTCGAATTGGGAAGTTGAATAAAGAAGGAAGTGGCATCTTTTGAAAGACGAATAAGACCTGTTGTCGTGCCTATTCATAAGGCGATAGGTGCATTAGATCGTGATTATACTTTGTATTGAATACCGAAAATAGAACTTATCCTTGCCTGTAGGTACGTCGTTTGCATTCGCTAGGATGTTTTTTGACTTAAAGTTAGATGCTGCGTGATAAAAAATATCAGATGTTATTCGAAGACTCACGTGTGTTTAAAGTCCAGAATCTCGGAGGTACACCACCAACAGCTTCATTAGTTTTCTTCGCCCTCACGAAATCATCATCAATTACCACGTAATAACTGCTCGAGGGCTGGTTGAACGTGCTCTCCAGCACCGTCACCTTCATGTCGATTTCATTAGGGTCCAATGTAACGAAGTGAGACTTAGCCGAGAATGTTTGTCGCAGTAGGTCATTATCTGGGTTCTGTTGGTATATCGTAATGTTTCCATTGGAGAGCCTTACTGCGTTCTCGAATGTGATTGTGAGGGATGTCGTCTCCAGCGCAATTTGCGAAAAGTTAGGTGACGAGGTGGCGGCGATGTTCGGGTTGACAAATCCACTATCTATGCATATGTGTGGGAAAAAAGTCATTAAATGTGAAATATTTAGGAATTATGTACTATTTAATAAACTCGCTACCATTTGTGTGAACTTTTTGTAAATCAGTACTGACAATCGACCATCTCCCATTTTGCACACCGCCTGACGCAAAAAAGGCAGTATTATTATAAAATACTCCGAATCCCACGGAATTAACAGTCATGCTCAATGGTATGTCCCATAAAGATTTGAAATTCCCTTGTGAGTCGTACACTCGTCCTTCTATCCCACCATTTGTAAATAACCTCTGCAAAAATCCTCCAAAATATAATGGATCAAATCTTGCATCAATCACTTTAGTCCCACTCGGAGTGTCTGTTTTCAACTGGCCAAGATTCAGTATGAAACCCGTTATGAGAAACGTCGACGACATTTGGAATTTACTTGAGTTCCCAGGGGTTCTCCCAGAAATAATACATCGAAAACCTGTCCCCTCAAATGTCGATTCGCCACAATCATTTATCTCGAGAAGAGACAGTGGAAAAGTAGGCTGGTATATGGGAAAGGGGTCGTTGAAATCTCTGTTGACATCGACGAGAAACGCGACGAACGCAGCCGGGGCGGTGGTACTCGATGCGAGAGCGGAGAATGCGATAGCAAAATTGTTGTCAGAAGTGGCAAAGGTGGTGAAATTTAAAATCGCTATTGTAAAACCGTTGACTACTGGCAGTGTGAATTTCCCTACTGCATCTATTGATATATTTGGGGGCACACTGTTGTTTGATGTCGCCGTTATTTCATGTCTGCCTCGTTTGTAAAGGTAAAACAGGTCAGCCTATGTAGATGTTTCGGAATTTCAAATTTACACATATCAATGAACATACGGGGAAGCGAACCGAATCCAATCGATCGAATTCGAATCGTTGAGTCGAAGTGTCCATAGAATGTTTCCGTTATGCAAGACGGTCCTTGTAACCACCGATTTCGTGCTTGCCAAGAATGGCGAACTTAGAGGAGCAAAATTGCTACTCGGAATAAGATACGAGAAAATTGTTGGTCATGTCGAGGAAAAGAAATCATTAAGAAAATGAATAAATTATAATAAATACCTATTGTAAACTTTTCCATCCCAACCAACCACCATCGCCCGAAATCGCACCCAGCTATCACTTGGAGTGCTATTAACAATCTCCAAGTAGGTGACAAAATTAAATCTTCCTACTAACGGGTGGACTTCCAGTCTATTTGTTGGACAAAAATTCACCGAGGAAAAATTGAACCGCACATCACCGGTCAACACACTTCCATCTCGTTGCACATATCTCATTGCCACCAGTGATGTGGGGCATTGTCTTTGTGTCAGACGTACTATAGCAACTCCATCGACCGTGGATCTTGCTTCTATTGGAAATAGATTTTTTTCGGTTTCGGTGAAATTGAAAATTTTGAATGCCAAACAAGTAGTAGGAAAGAAAAAGGTCGTTAATGTCCACGTGAGAAGTAAAAAGATGTGCGTAAGTCTTAATTCATTCATCATCATTATATAATCTATATGTCTGAGACCTTGCTTTTTTAGACCAACAATTAAAATTATAAATTCTATGTATCGTAAAAGGTCTATGGTCCTCTTTTGAGGAAAGAACAAGTATAGAACTGTATATCTATATACAATAACAACAACAAAAGAAAAAAAAGGATGGAACTGTATATCTATATACACAAATAACAAGTCCAAAAATCTTTAACGTTAAATTCAAAATTTCTTTATATACTGTACATATGTACTTATGCGAGTATGTCGTGTTACGCGTGCCAAAACATATTTACGTACTTGCGTACGCATCTACATTCCTTTGTGGGCGTTGGGCGGGATCTGCGTGACTCTCAGGGCTAAGGATGCTTGTGCACAACTTCTCTACGTATTTGAAAACAATGCATATACGCACTTCCTGGATCGCGTCCTGGTAAAAAAAAAATTGGTCACGTGATATATCAGGAGAAATCCTAGAGTTGATCAAAGATAGTGGCAATGCGACGATACGAGATCTTTTATTGACCAAAATCACAATTGGCATCGATAATATCAATATCAAATAAATTACCGTTCTTATCCAGCCTTCATGTGACTCTCATTCTTTTCGTATCAAGAATGATGACCGACAGGATCTTTAGAAAAATTGACCTAGAAAAATCGAGAAAAAGCAAATACTCCAATGGCTCGGTACACTATGTTGGCACACCCACCTGTGGAACAGAATAAATTTTCGAATCTTCAAAGTCGACTCTCGTCGTATCATCAATCTTCCTCTGTCTCAACCTTTATTCAACCATCTCAAGTTCGCCAGATATTTTGAGAGTGTATAAGTTTCCAATAACCTTTGATCCTAATAACCGAAAACTATTTCTATCATGCGACGAAAACACAGATATCTTTCGCTCGGGATAGTCCTCTTTATTCAAATATTTCTCTTTTAGCCGAAGTTCACGAATATTACTGAAATATCGACACAAAGTGATTATTCACCACCAAATATCAAAGATTTGTAGAAACGTACAAAAGATGTTTATCATTGTTGGAGGAATTGATTAGAGTTCAGTGACACTTGAAGCATGTCGTATCCGAGAAACACCTCTCGAATATTAATATGAACATATTATCTTCAGTGTGCATCTCGGTTTTGCCCAACATCTAATAATCCGACAACACTGAGATCACCTGCATCTGACAAACTTTTGGAGCTTGCGAACTTTCAAATCTTAGGGATCGAAGTTGATTTCAAACATTGGTCAAAATTATCTAGGCCACACGTGGTCATCTTCAAAGCTGTTGAATTCATGCACCGAATTAGAAGTTTTGGTTTATTACGGCATCAGTGTAGCCAAACAACATTCACTGGATGTGATGGAGAGCGTTTATTCGATTTGTTGGCAAAAGTGTACCGAAGAACTTTTGTGAAATTATTTTACCGAATAATTGATTTTACTTGGAAGATGTTTTTTAAAAAATATTTTGGCATCAGAAGGTACGATGATTCGCTTCAAGATGAGGTCATCAAACGGCATCAGAAAGAGAGTATGCTGATGAAATTTTAAAGGTTTATACTGTATGTATTTGGAAAGTCGATTTGAAACTTGGTAGGTCGTAAATAAGGTAGATTAAATTCAAATTATAAGTTAGGTCATCTTAATATCCTTTGTTTGTATGTGAAAGGATTTTTAAAAACTTATAATAAATAAATACAGTAAATAAAATCCTAGGCCTCGTGAGTTATTTTCGAATTAATTCGGATGCAATCTACGACAAAAACATCATAGATACTGCCACAAATCCCAATATCAAACTTTCGAATCTAACGCTGACTCCATCTGCATTACTCGTCTTTTCTGCATTCGTGGCACTGATATTATTATTACCATTCACTGTGCCATTATTACTCGTCATGATCTCCGTCTTTTTCTTTTCAGCAAATAATGCCTTTGGATCTTTGACTCCTGATTTACACACAAAAATTTCCCCTTTGACCACGTCTTTCAACGGATCTAGCTTTTTGCACCAAAACTTCTTGGAACTTGATATAACATTCAGTCCTCCGCGTACTTCTTGCAACCCTGGTAACTTCAATTCACTGAAGCTTCCCGTTATATCTATAGCTTCGTTGACTTGTCGGAGCTTAGGAAACCCCGAAATAACATTTAGATTAAGATTACTGGAGACCAAGATAGCACCTCCGACATTTTGGAGTTCCGGGAAGCAAAAGGATTCGAGAGCGTTAGAGTGGACGGTCAACGTTCCGGAGATGGAACAAAGTTTTGGAATGGTAAATGAACTGAAAGAATTTTCGTTAATAACCACGTCGTTAGAAACGGTCTCGAGCTTGGGAAGGTCTGCGAAACCTACATTTCGGATGGTTAAGTCTCTTAAAGAAACCAAATTTGGAACCTAAAACATGACGAAGGAGAAAAAAAGGTGTAAACCAATAACCGCAATTTGAAATACTAGACACACAGTTACCTCGATCCTCCCGTTTCCGTTTCCAGAAAAGAAAAATTCACCGGCATCTCTCAAATTCTGCAACCTCAAATTTAATAAATTGCGATTTTCCGCGATTTTCAAGTCCTTCGCGCTTCTCACATCGAGTCCGTTTAAATTCGTTATTCCTGTATCTGTTGCCTCAAAGCTTTCTATTTCACTCAATCTCGCCGGGAAATTTAAACTCGTCAAAAGGGGTAACTTTCTGAACGTCAATGAAACTACCTTTTGTATTGAAGGAAATTCTACCGTGTTGAGAAGGGTCTGATTAACTACATAGATGCGAATGGCAGATTTGAGGCGTGGAAAGGAGAGGTAACGGAGATTCTCATTGTTGTTTATGGAGATGATTCCGTCCAGATTTCGAAGATTGGGGAAGGCCAAATTGGTGATGGCTAATGAGCTAATGGAAATTACACCTCTATATGTTGTACAGGATTGCAGAGCCTCGAGGTCGTGGGGTTTACGTATTTGGAGGCTGCCCGCACATGATAAGTGTTTTTGAGCTGTCGAAAATGAAGAGTTAGTTATGAAATTTGCATGGAATTTTTCTAAAAGAAAGTATTACAACACAATACCATTGGTAGATATGAAAAGAGCAGAGAGGAACAGAAATAAGAGTATGCATTTTGAAAGTTCGACTGTATTTTTCAACATTTTGTCGTGTCTCGATTTACTCATCACAATGAGGATCGTTAATTACATGAAAATAAAAAATTCTTTGAATTATAGTGAACGTTTTTGTGAAGAAATAGTTTTTTTTTTTTTTTACGAAATTCAAAGGTCCTCTCCTAAATATATAATTGATATATTAAAAACGCGTGTTAGCGTACTAATACTTTAAAATTATGATTGATTTCCAACCCTAGGATGATTTATTCACTCTCGTGATCATATTGTTTTTAGGTTCTCTTTTAGATGCGATTTCTTGTTTTTTTTTTTGTGCAAAATACATAATTCCTCCGTATAATAATATCTGATGTTTTAACCCACAAGTCAATTTTATTGAATCTTTATTCGTATTACTATTTCAACAAGTGTTAGTGTCTTGAATTACCTATTATACTTGGAGATATTTTTGTATTACAAGACCCATACATAATTTTCCAGAACATAAGCTGTTTTACAAGTGACGTGAACCGTGAATAGCACAAAATGTGATTTTTTTTTTATAAAATCGCTACAATTAACTTATAAACGAATCCTCATAAACATGGTTTCATTTTTTCACCTTTCCAAAGTTAATTCAAATAAATATTTTAGAACATACAATATACTGTAGTTTCATCACGTTTCAAAGTAGTCGAGAAGTCTGCAAAAGAATGTATACTGTACATGGTGGGCAGACGGTCATCGGTTTTCCGAGATATTCCAAGTATTTTGTTTAAGACGCTAATATGGTGATATAAGCATATTCATTTGATTTGATGTTCGTTTTTATCACTCTCAATCATTTAAAATTAATTTCTTTGACTGATTTGGAAAATTATTAATCAACCTTCTTTTCTGCTGATACACAGTACTATTACGTGTTGCTAAGGGTGTATTTGCATATGAAGACGTTCTTATAACGTATAATATTTTACATTACACATTTATGTTTTTTTAATAAAATTTATTTTCAAAAAATATAAAATGGTAGGTATTTTTTACCTTTTTAATTAAACAGGTCATTGTATTATTTACGAAACTTTTATTAATTTTATTGAATAATAATAAAAGAAACTATCAATTATTATACTTTTTAAGACAAGTTTAATGATTTCATAAAAAAAAATATTTTTTTAATAGTTAAATATCATTTTTTTATTTGATTTGTATAATATAAAATATAATTAAAATAGTTATAGCTATATTGAATAACAATACTTATAACTATAGAAGGTAAATCAATAGAGCGGATTAAAGAAAGTTTGAATATATTTGATAATTTGAAATTAGCTTTAAAACTGCTAATTAAATTAATAATGGAATCTTTATTTTATTTAATTTCAACAAGTAAAAAAATATGAATTTAATTATATTGAAATAAGGTTTTCAAATAAAATTGTATACTTGAATTAATGTTTTAATTAATAATTTTATTTAATTATTTAAATATAAAATAATAAAATATTTATATATAGTTTATT
>CAJVPV010003490.1:0-11226 GCA_910591835.1 Acaulospora morrowiae | reverse complement strand
CAGTATAAACTTTTATTAATAAATTTGGATTTAATCGGCTGTAATTTGGCAGCCGAATAACCCAATTTGGACTAGTGAAATGATCAATTCAATATCACATCAACAGAATAAAAATTATAGTAACCTGAAAATATAGATAATAATAATATAATTAGTGGCTGACTTATGTAATTATCAAAAGAAAGTATTAAAATTTCTTATCTTTTCTTATTTTTTCGATTTTTTTCTATTTTGTTCTTGAGAAAAAGATATAAATTAGTAGATAAAAATTAGTAAATATAACAGATTCCAAATTACTTTTTAATAAAGAAGACACTTATCTTGATCAAATCTAACACCTTAACAAAAGCTGTATCATTAAATAAATCCAATATCACTGTTTTACAAATTTCATTATAAGCTAGCAACTAACTTGTCATTTTACTTCTATAGTATAAATACTTTTTATTATATTATTATTCAATATCAATGTAGTTGTTAAAATATTTGTAAGTTAATTATTTATATTAAGTAATTTTGATTTTAATAGATAGACTGTTTTTAGAATAGAAATTAAAATTTCCTAAAATTATATAATGAAGTTTATGATATATAATAAGTTTAATTGCTAGGTATAAGTATTTAAAAACTGAATCTTTTTTCTTTTTTTTATATAGAAAATAAACTATTGTTAAAAGTATATTTTTTTTCTTTTGAATTTTAATGCAATTGATAAACAATATTTGAAAACATTATATATTTTGAAAATATATGACAAGAGATTTTTGTTAATAATTAGTATGGTATTATTTTTTATAAAGTTTAACTTGTTATAAATAATTAATTTTTTATTAATATTATTTGAATAATGATTTTTTTTCTTGAGTTTGGTTTTTTTATATATTAAAACGGATTTGCTATTTATTATTTTAGTTAGGACTTTGAGTTTGATTGAATTATTAAGATCTTTAATGTTGATAGTTGTGAAAGTAATTAAATTTTTGATATTGTTAATAATATTGGAATTAATTAAAGGTATGTTATTTTGATTAATATAGTTTGAAGATATTAAAATATAATTTGTATTGAGATTGTTACTACTGTAATTTAAAAAAAGTATAAAATCAAACTTTAGTTTGAGAAGTATTTCTTTAATAATTAAAAATTTGAAAAATCTAATAAAAAAAATATTTAATAAAACTAATAAATAATTGTTGAAAGAATATTATTATCAATTAGGAAAAACTTGAGAGTTATCAAACTATTATCTGATAAGATACTATATTATATGTTTTATAATTTTTTAAAATTAATTTTATATTATAATTTTATTTAAATATTATAAAATTTTAAAAATTATTTTTGTTTATTATACAGTATAATGAAAAATTATTTATTCTATATAAAATTTTATAAATTATTTGTTTATAACTTAACAAAAAATTTGCATAAGCTTTTTTATAAAATATTTTATAAATATAAAAGTTAAAAATTATTTTCTTTGAGGTTTTTAAAAAAATTTTGTTTAAGCTTTTAAATATAAAATAACTTGATAAAATTTTTTATAAATATAATTGTTTGTTATAATAGTTTAAAAAAACTTTTTTTTAATTTTTATGCATTGCATTATCTAAAATTTTAAAAAACAAATATTTTTAAATATTATTTATATCATTTTATTCTTGAGTTTTAAAAAACAATTAAATAAAATTTTATAAAACTGTAATAAGTTTTTTATTTAATTATAAGTAAAATATAAATTAAAAAAATTAAAAAAATCATGAACCATACTATATATACTGCATGTATAATATTTTTATATATTAACCAAAACAGTATCGAATAAAGTTGGTTATAAGTTATTTGATTATGTTTATAAATTTACAAAAATTATTAATTATAAATAAAAATATAATTATCACCTTTTTTTTTGCATCATATAGTATATTCACGTTTAATTTATAATTGTTAAAAAAAAATACAAAAAATTTTATTATGTACTGTATAATATTGTATTATATATGTACTTTCAAATTGTTAATTTAATTAGGCATATAAAAATATTATACAATAAATTAAAAAATTTTTTATTCTTATATTAAAAAGGTAACTATGCGAATATACGATATATATAGTAAGTAGATGGATTGATTTGGGATTAACATCAACAAAAATTTCGAATGCAAAATCCTGTTTAAAAATAAACCCGCGTACTTCAATAATTTTTTCATGTTATTCTGTGGAGTAACCCGTATCCCAAATTCATAGTGATGAGTCTGTCAAGAATAGTGTCTCAGCCAATAATTTTTTTTTCGATGCCCAAATTGAATTCCCTTCCATATTCAAACATTTTAGAGTGGTATTATTGCATAGTGCTTCAGCAAGTGCTTTTCTTGCCGATTCTCCCAATTCATTGTCCTTCAAATTTAAATTAATCAGGGTGGTGTTCTTGCATAATGCCTTGGCCAGTGCTATTCCTGTCGATCTTGCTATCCAATTATCACTAATATTTAAATTAGTCAGGGTGGTATTCTTGCATAGTGCTTCGGCCAGTGCTATTCCTGCCAATTCTCCTAAATAGTTACCAGACAAATTCAAACAAGTCAGGACGGTATTATTGCATAGCGCCTTGGCCAGTGCCATTCCTGTCGAATCTCCTATTCTATTAGAAGCCAAATCCAAATTAGTCAGGGTGTTATTCTTGCATAGTGCCTCGGCCAGTACTTTTCCTACCGATTCACCTATTCTATTAGAAGCCAAAGCCAAATTAGTCAGGGTGGTATTCTTGCATAATGCCTTGGCCAGTGCTATTCCTGCTGATTCTCCTATCAAATTATTACTAATGTTTAAATTATTCAGGGTGGTATTTTTGTATAATGCTATGGCCAGTGCTTTTCCTCCTGATTCTCTCATTATATTACTACTTATATCTAAATTGGTTAGGGTGATGTTATTGCATAAACCTACAACCAATCCTCTGATTACATTATCGCGTAGACCTTTATTGCTTATTTTTAACTCAGTTATAGAAACATTTCCGCATAGATATTCGGCCCACGCCTCCCCATCATTACTTGACATAACTTTATGTAATTTAGGTGAATACGATGCCGTTTTATCTAATAATGTAAAAAGTTTAAATATTGAGTAACTTTTTACGGATTTTTAAATATAATGTAAAATACGTTACCATAATATATGAATTCATTATGATCAACCAATTTTCTGCGTTTTATTTGGCCTATTATATGTGATATTATATATAAGTTTAATTAAAAAAATTATTTAACAGGATTCAAATTTAAACTTACTAGTTTGTTCATCTAACATCAAATCAATAGTGGGTTTTACTGAAGTCGATAAATCATTATTATTATTCCAGCAATCAGTGCTTTTTATAAGTTCGGAATTGGATAAAATGCTGGATTAATATACTTTAGCTTTTTAATTCTTAGTTTTTCAAAATAAAATGGCTACTCACGTGTCTTTCATAATATCAAAGAATCCATAAAAAACAATTTTTTACACAAAGACATTGTAAGTAAGTGTTAGTTAAATTCGTTTATAAAAAAATTATAATTACCTGCTCCTGTAAATGAATTTAAAGTAGAGCTTGTGTTTCCTATGATAGGATCGAATAACTGCCTAAATGGATACACAGTTCTTTGTTTCTCCACAAATTTCAAGGATTTTCTCTCTTTTAGTTTTCTTTCTGCATCGTAGAATGCATCGAATTCCCATTCTAAAGAATTAATTATCTGATGTATTTCATTAATTGAAGGCCTCTGTAAAGGATCTTGAAGCCAACACTTCTCCATTAAACTAGCCCACAATTCTGGTGTATCTTCTGTAATTTTAGGACGTAGTCCTCTACATATATCCAACGCAAGATAGGTATCATACGTTCGATTACTAAAAGGACGGTTTCCAGTTGTTAACTCCCACATAATCATGCCTAAACTGTAGATATCGGAACTATATGAAAATTGGTTTTTATTAAATATCTCAGGTGCGATGTATGGCATGACTCCGTATGCAAATAATCCTGGATCCTCATTCGCGGGTCGACTAAATCCCAAATCTGCAATCAATGAATCTTCATTATCATGTATTAATATATTTCCACTGTGTATGTCTCGGTGTATAATCTTATTTTGATGAATCCATTTAATTCCAATAACGAGGTTTCGCAGGAGATTTACTTTTGTTTTTTTACTTTCTTCCAAGTCTATCCATTTGATGTCATTAAAATGCTCGGATAAATATTTATGCAAACTCCCATTTTTCATATAAGGCATTATAAATATATAATTTTTTGTTATTGGATCTTGTGAGACTCCATAACATTGAACAAGATAATGCTTAGAGGAGTCTTGTTGCTTTTTAACAATATTACATAACTATAGAGAGAATTAACGTATTTTAATAATTTATTGATACGAATTGAACAACCTCTTTTATAAACGCCGAATTTATATTTTGAGAATCTTTAAGAACTTTTAATACAATTGTCATGGGACCTTCCCGACTAAGTATTCCTCCATAACTCGTAACTCTTCCTTTCATCCATGTAGCAGTGAATATAGTACTATATCCTCCTTCTGCAATTTTCTGGATATCCGTAAAATTTTGAAATGGGATCCATTCTAATCTAAATTGAATACTATTTCTCTGTGTTTCTTTAATTAAATTGTTGATCTCTAAATTCCCGCTGTTAACAGACTTAAATAATGCAGAATAACAATCAGCACACAAATTGCCATATCCAAGGAGTTTTTTGTCATTGCACTCGCTGCATTTGTTATGTAAATCTTCTACATCCATATTATATTTTATTAAATATTTCGAGATTAAATGACTAACGTTTCTGTGATTTTAAATAATTCTTTGACAATGAACATCTTGTTTCGATTTAGAATACAGTATGGCACGGAATTCTTATTCCGATTACGCATACAGTATACGTATACATAGTTAATTTAGAAATTCGACAACGAATTGCCATTAAAAATCTTGACTTTTCAAAAAAGTTTTTGTTTTTGGTTATTAAAAAGCTACCACAGTAGTCTGTAGTATCTATACTGTCTACTGTATGCAACTTTATTTTTTAGTTTGTTAATTATACTGTATTTACTGTAATTGGAGAGATGAGAGATAAATTAAGTAAGTTTCCATTTTAGGAAATAATGTAAGTAGATTTTTTTTAAAATAATAATAATATTATTATTATTAGTTTTACGGGTTCTTTCGAATATTGAAAAAAACAATATGTATTTACTCGAATTCGAAATAATCTTAAATATTAAATTATTAAAATTGGTATATACAGTACATATAGTGATAAAAAAATCTTCAATTTATTTTATTTTTTATTCATATTATAGAATAAAAATATTGATTTTTAATTTTAGTGCGAATTTTTTATTTTTTTTTTGATTTGATTTAACCGTATATGAATATTTTAATGTATTGGTGATTTTAAATATTCAAAAAATTGTGAATATTTTATTAAAAAAATAATGAAACATACATTTAATTAACTTAAATTAAAAAATTTTAAGTTTTGATAAGAATGATGTTATTATTTAAAAAATAGAATTAATAAAAAAAATTACGTATATTAAATAAAAAACTAACGAAATTTTTTGTCACATGCTGTTAGAGATCAGCATCTTGATTGGACAATTGGTTATCTTGCACGCGTATATATACGCGCCTATCGTTATGAGATGACATTTTCGACACGATGTTTTCTGAAGACCAGACGTTAGGAAACCCTGTAGCGACAACTGAACAAATTATAACCAATGGTTTCTTGGATGGCGAGTATACAGCTTCGGCGGTTTATGACTCAGTAGAAAATGATTCGCTTGATCTTCTTATAAGTCAAGAATGGGAATTTCAACAAATGACCGAGAGGGAGAATATTGCAGAATCAAGTACCTCCACGATGACCAGAGAATTTGAAAAAAGGGATTGCATAATTGGCCCGCCTCTCGAGGAAAACGTTGATTTACGGGATGTTTGCGATGATACTCAAAATGAACGAGGTTTATTTAAAAGAGATATTTCTCAGAACGCTCGAGTTACTGATGTTCTAATAAAAATCTTAATTAAAAAATAGAAAGGCAAAGAGGTGAAGATGTGTCTTCATCTCATAGGGAAAATAATTTGGAAAATGTAGACACCGACGAATTATTATACGGTGGAGATTACACGCGTTCTCGGAATACCCTTTCTGCTATATTATCATCCGGTCGACAATTACGATTCTCTGAAAGGCAAATTAGGCCGGTAAGTAGCAACATAATTGACATTCCTTATTTGAGTTTTCTTTTTTTTCTTTTCAGGTAATTTACTTTTGGTTTTCAACCTAAAAAGGTATTGCAAAATTATACCTTTAAGCGAAAGTCATTGGTGGAAAAATCAATATATCAAATGATGGATGAAATAGAACGCGAAAAAACACAGGTCCCTAGGTAATTGTATATAACCGATAATATAACACGACATGAGAAAATTACAATAATACTGGGTTTTATATTAAGTAGATCCATAAGAGAAATGAAAACGAATATTCGTCCAGCAGTTGTTTCGGACACCAAATCAAAATCGTGGGTGGATAAATACCGACCGAAACATTATACAGATTTAGTTGGTGATGAGGCATGGAGACAAAAATTTTATAGTTAGTTTAACATATTTAAGGTGCTGATTATTGGTGGAAATTATCAATCCTTGTAGAGCGTCAACAGAGATGTATTAAAATGGGTAAACCAATGGAGATTTTGTACATTTGGTAAAAAAAATTATCATAGCGAAGTTGACGGCAAAAATAAACAGGTAATAATGTAATACGTGTATTGATATTGCTTTTAATGGAAATTTCTTTTTAAATTTTTTTTTTTTTTAATCGTTAGCAACTAGACAAGTGGGATCGACCAGAGAAAAAGGTAAGCATAAAGATGAAGTGAAGAGTCCTAATTTTCACCCTGATTAATTTTCATTTCAGATTTTACTGTTGACTGGACCACCCGGATATGGAAAGACCACTTTGGCGCATGTTGTAGCGCGTCATTGTGGCTATAATGTAATAGAAGTCAACGCCAGGTAATTTTATGGATTTCATTTTTCAAAAAAAAAAAATAATAATAATAATAACATTGTGCATTGTGTAGTGATGATCGGACAGGTCAAGTTATCAAGAACAAAGTCACAAATTCTTTGGAATCCAATACTGTCGATCAAAAAAAGAAACCTTCATTAGTTATTATTGATGAAGTAGACGGAGTTTCCGGCGCTGGGGAAGAGGTAGTTGATCATCGCGTGTTTAGTATTGTAATTTCTGTTGTCTATTAACATTTCGCGATTTCTTTTTGGATTTTATTTTTAGAACTTCATCAAATTACTCATCGATCTGATTGACGTGGAGAAACAACCATCGCTGGATGCAAATTCTACTGGAAAGGATATTACAACTGGTAAAATCAACGTTCGTGCATTCCACGTATCCGTCAGAATAATATTAAATTATAGGATTACTTATGCCTATAGGTAAAAAACAAAAACAAAAGGTTAAGAAAACACTTCGTCGACCTATCATCTGTATTTGTAACGATCAGTAAGTTTTGAGTTTTCGGTTTTATTTGTTCATTTCTGAATTCGGACGATATACTTATCAATCTTAAACAATTAGGTATGCACCCGTGTTGCGTCCTCTCAGATTTTATGCAAAAATAGTACAATTAAAAAAAACGCAAACTGTCAAACTCGCAAAAAGATTAAAGAGGATTTGTGAACAAGAAGAACTATTGACTGAGATGTCGGCTTTAATTTTCTTGGTGGAATTAACTGAAGGGGACATGAGAAGTTGTTTGAATGCCCTGCAGGTTTTAATTATTAAACATTGGAATCAATAATTTCTTTTCATATAAATTTCTTTTTATTGAATTTCTATTTCTTTACTTTTTTTAGTTTATTAAGGAAAACTTTAAGTCAGTGACAAAAGATTCGATAATACGATCAAACACTGTGAAAAAAGACATTAATAAGCCTTTGTTCGAAATATGGGGTGAAATATTTCAACTGAGAGATGCCAGAATGAAATCTAGCGGAAAAAACCATACATTACAAAATTCAGGAGAACATGGTAACTTGATACTTGCACACTAACTCTGTCTTCTATCGACCATACCATATCGTTAATTTAATGCGAATTTAGAAAATGACGTGAATCGATACGTTAGTTACCTGGAATCCATACTAAATATCAACGGTGAATATGAGAAGATTTTACAAGGCAAGGCGTCTATATATATATATACATTGACTAATGGAAAAGTTACTAACTTAAAAATTAAATTTATAGGATGCTTTGAAAATTTTCTTAGATTGAATTTTCATGATTCAAAATATAAACTTTTTCAAAGCACTGAATGGATGCATTTTTATGACCAAATTAACTATCTTTCTAATTCACAACAATTGTTTGAACTATCTGGTTACAGTCCATATCCCCTTATTAGCTTCTATCGATTTTTCGCGGGTAGCATCCTTCCGCGTATCGAATATCCAAGAAAGGACTATGAGGTTAGGAACAATACAGCAAATTGATCTCTACGCTTCTTTATTTTCTGACCTTTTTATTCTTTATTTTTTCTCTAAAAAAAGAGTTACGTTCAAAAACAGGCAAATGAAGAATTAATCACATCTTTCCTAAAAGGAACTCCACTAAACTGCCGGATAAACATGAACAAAATTAAAACCTCAACTGAAATGATTTCACACTTGATGAGAATTGTTAACTTAAAATTAGAAATGGTATATCAAAAATTTTTTGTTAAGACTTATAATTTTTCGCGTTTCATTAAAATATATTTTTTTCTTTTAAACAGGAACAAGAAAATATACAATCTGCATTATTGTCAAACACAAAACTTTCGCGAGTAGTAGATATTATGCTTCTCTTCAACTTGAAGTTTACTCAGAGAATGGAAAATGGGAAACTTTTTTTCAAAATTGAACCGTAAGAGAATATTCATTTCTTAATGAAGCATTAAAAAAAAAATCGATTTGGCATAGTTAATTCGCCGCTTTTTAGACCAATAGACAGCCTCATCTTGTTTTCGAATAATACATCAATGGGTAATTTACCGAGTCATGAGAAGTCCAAGCAATTGATAGCAAAAGAAGTACATTTAGAGTTCTTTAGTCTAATTTTACTTCATAAATATAATTAATATGATCTATTATATTTTTATTTGGATAGATTGAAGTAAGGTTAGAAGACGCTCTTTCCAAAAAGCGAATAGATCATAATAAGAAGAGGAGCTTGTATGTAACTTATAGTTTACTACTTCTAATTGAAAGTATTGTTCTAAACATTATCGAAATTTGACAGTAATATGAGTGAATATGACTTTCATGTGGATTTGAAAGTATCACAAAAAGAAAAGGATATTAAAAAGGTGATTATATTAATTAATTAGATTTGTTTACTTTAGAGTGAATGAAATTCTAATCTTGTTCGTTTGTCAAATATTTAACAGCCTCTGCTAGATTTCTTTGGCAGGCCAAAGGTTGAAAGTGAAATAAAAGCTAGTTCAAGTAAGAAACATTCCGTGATAAATATCTCTACGTAATTGTAACAAGATAGTAATGGTTCCTCCCAAATTAGAAATTCTTGCTATACCAAAGGTTTGGTATACTTATCACGAAGGTACTTCCAAGGCCGTAAGAACAAAGATGAAATTAAGAGATTTCTTGTAAAAGAATGTACATTCTGATGATAATGCAAGCGTTTTAAAAATGTATACGCATTCGCTTAACTCTATGTAGCCGTTTTTTTAAAAGTATAATAATAATTATTTCTATAAAAATTTACAAATTATAAGGCCGATTTAAATTATTTTAAGCGGATAAAATTATTTGTAAATGGTTATATGCAATATGTAACAAAAAATATATCAATATTTGTTATTTAATGTCAATGCATTGCATATCAGACTGATCACCTAAAAATATTATTAAGGGAAACTTTGCAACGCAAGCTTTTTGTCAAGACCGTTGGATAATGAAGAAACACTTCAAGGAAACATATCCATGTTATAATCGAGCAATCCTACCCAATTGCCACTTGTAAATTTCTGAGATGATCCGTTTTTGATACTGTTGCTTCATTCTCTTCTGAGTTGCGTCATTTCTAATAATATTCTTTCAATACACATTGACTTGCTCCTCCAGCTTTCCAAGGATGTTTTCTGTTTTACAGTGCGGTTCCAAAATATCCACTCTATTTATTCGTACGTGTTATCTCCTAATATTATCTTTGAAAATGTTTAATTCCCATTACAGTATAAGTGTATTACTGAAAAATCTTGGAATTATTTTAAAAACAAAATAAAACGACTATATATCACAAGTACAACATATTTCACTTCTTTTTAATAAGGAAGATATTTTCATGAATTCAGAGACTACTTGAAAAACAACGATGTTTTTAATATATAGTATAGTCAACAGCAGTGCCTTAATAAAAATAATTAAAAAAAATTACAACATTTTCAAAATTATAAATATTAAATATAGATTAGTAATATAAAATATATTCTAAAATGAAGATTATTATAAAAGCAAATTTTAGTGAAATTAAATGAAAAATATAGATTATTTTGCATTTTGAATAGATTTATCAATAAAATAATAATACAATAGTTAAGAAAAAATTTATAATTAGTTTTTATAATTTCAATAAAATAATTTTAGTAATAAAATAACAAAATATAATTTTAAAATATTGGAATTAATTTAAAATTTCTTTTTTTAATTAACAATTATATCTATTATTATTAATTTTTTTTTGTAGATAAACATTATCATTTTATTAATTGTAAAATTGTTTGAAATTTATACATGAAAAAAGTAACAATATTTTTTATATAACTTGCTAAGTTAATAAGTCTAATATTAGCTTGCCTATGTAAACTATCTAAATGGTAAGAAAAATAAATATTAAAACCATTACATATATAAGATAATGCCAAGCAGCTATGAATACCTATTAAGGAATATTGATAAGATTATTAAATTTAATTATTAAATTTTTGTAATTATTAATAAGTTCATTTGTAACAAATAATAGAAGATTCATAATTTGTTCCTCTTGAAAACTTGTAGTAAATTTAGAGTTTAGTTTTTTTTTGACTTGGTTTTTTTGATAGTTTACATAGGCAAGCTAATATTAGACTT